>QVRM01006120.1:0-50000 GCA_003439945.1 Dermanyssus gallinae
ACTTTAACTTGAAACTGACAGTCGCCCAAAAATGTCTTTGTCCAGTGCCTGTACGGATATGGATATATAGACATTTAAATGAACGAAAGCCTCTAATATTAAGCCAATGCGCTTGATGGCACCTACGTTTCGATATCTTCAATTTTCTAATGACCTAGAATTTTAGCACTCAGAACCGCGTGGCTTTAGTAAAATTGATAATCAACAATCACTCCTATAGATCACCGATTACCTAACGAACAGGTCATTCTATATGAATGTAATTGCTTCGAGCCTATTTTATTTTGTAAGTTTATTTTAGTTTCTTAGATTATAATTCCTCATAGCGTCACTCACAAATTACACGCTGAAAATTTAAAAATATGTACTAGGTTAAATATGCTTCAGGTTAAGAAAATAATACAACACATGTTAAACCATATTGTCCAATAGTGCGATGAAAACGATAGGCTTATTTTACTATCAAAATACGTTGGCTAAAGAATGGGCATAAATATATAATAGATAGAAAAATGATTCTTATTCAGAAAGGAGTGCTGAGCCATACAGTGTTAAAATTAACTTTGCTGGGCTTTCTTCAACAAGGATTCACACTTAAGAAAAATAACAAAAACTCTAAGGGAATAGGGCTTGATTCTATGCATACGTTTAATCCATAGTCTATCTAGTTCTTCTATAGTCTCATTGTTTTTGGAACATTCACGGTCAAAATGGTCACTACCACACAACTAAGAAATTCATCAAACGTGATAGAAAAACAGAAAGAAGAAAAAAAAATATATAAATATATATATGGTGTACCTGTCTAAAACTAACCTGAAAACGTACGGGCCAAGCTCGCGTACAACGGCTGGTTTTCCCTTTCGTAGATCATCATAATTAGTTAAATTAAATGCGTAGAGAGTCCAGAATCGATATATAGGGCTGAGAAATATCGTCGCTACTGTAGAATTCTCCAGCAGAGGCCCAGAACGTTCCTGGGATATGGTTTTCATTGTCCAACTAAGTAGAATAACATCTACAAATATTAAAACAACAACCGCCGATGCAACACAAATACATGCACAGCAAACATTCATTTCACGAATCTACTAACGAACTTTCTGATGCACTGAATTTAATGGATTAAAAAAATGTATAGAATTAAACCCGAGCTAGTAGCAACTATGAAGTTCGCGACTTAGCGGTGTAATAATTTAGACTTCATCAAAACTATTGCGTCGGAAAAACCTTTGGTCTTTTTGTTTTAACGGATACAGTGCGTGGGTAGCCTTATTTTTTTCTTAAAGGAACTAACGGGAACATGCGGTTTGCGACGCCGCGGCAGGAAAGCACAACTGCAAATGTGGGTTGTTCAAACACAAGCTTTCACGTACTGGGGCAATTTAGTATTGAAGTTGTCAAAAAATGCTCCTTAGTGTCTTGTTGTAACATAAAATGTGACACTGGGTTACTTACCAAACATTTTGCATGGCTTCATCACTGAAACTACAAGCGCGGCGGTTGACGACAACAAGGTGAAACCACACAAACGACTACAAACCGTTTAAATATTTGCGTCCTGTTAAATATCGTTGTTACAAAGAAAATACTGCTATTGCGTCAAAGCAACATTTTACGGTCACGCCTTTGTTTAGTTCAAACGCAAGAACCCAACTACAATAAGCTTATGAAATATCGATTATAGGGCGGCTAAGTTACCCGCAATATGCTTTTGGTATTCCTAAGGTGGCAAAATAATTCTCGGCGCGTATATAATTCGTGATCTGCTCGTCACAGCCGATCGATAACGAAGCGCTCAACTTGTAACATCCTGTATTTCATTGTCTTTTGTATATATATATATATATATATATATATATATATATATATATATATATATATTATTTATTTATTTATGTGTATCAAGGTATACATTTGTGATGTAAGAACATGTGCACAGCCCGCTCGGGGCATAACTCAAGGCGCTAGGTCCAGGCTTGGGCTGGTCCACCTAGCCAGGGTGCCTCTCACCGAAGCGGCATTCCCTCTCTGAACGTCCAATGACAGACGTTGCTGTAAATATTCCCCCGCCCTCTTGTCTCCTGTAGCAAGCATCAATCTTCTTCCGACATCGTTAAGCAGTTTCTTCGTTAGCAGCCCAGGCCCCCCCAACGTCTCAAACGCAAGGGGTGAGAACATGTGTGGGTAAGCGACGCTTGAATACTTTCGGCATTTGGATGCCTCCGCTAGGGCTACCGCGTGTCCAGGGCGGGCTGCGCCCGCACCGACCATTGAAGGGGCTAAAGAGTTGGTTACGATCGCATCCCACACCAGCATTTGCCCCCGCGTGTAGCCATGCACCTGCACCAGGCGAGGAAAGTGCCTGTAGCCTCGCCTTGCTAGCGGCCGTAGTTGTTTGGTCCCACAGGCCGCTCCATCGGCCGTCGTTTGCCAGTTCTGACGAAACGCGCTGAAGAGTGGGAGTCTCCGGTAGAGACCCGCAGAATGCGATGGCGTCATCGTGAGTCTGTTCAAGCGTGGCCTGGAAGTTTGCAGTCGCCCGGGAGTCCAGGATAGACTCGACACCACTAGTCGCCGAATGTAAAGAGGCGATGTGTGCTGCGACTGAAAGGGAAACAGCTTCAGGCAGGCCCAGTCCGCCTCTGGCTACCGGTAAGAAGGCCTGAACTAAGGAATCGTCTCGCAGCCGCAGGTTGAGTATAGATTCCAACGCTAAGCCCATCTTCGAGTTAATTTCCTCCAACTGGGCCGAGAAGGCTGAACTGTTGATTCCCCTAAACAGGTAGTTCAGCCTCGACGCAGAGAAGCACGAACGCAAGAGGTACAACCCCCGGTGGGCGCCTAGCTGGGGAAGACGAGTTAAACCAACCTCCAGTTTTTCCATCCCACGTTCGATTGTCGGTCCAAGGCTGTACCTGAGCCGATTATGTGAACCTCACACTTGATTGGGTTCAGCTCCAAACCGCTGCATGTGGAGAAACTAAGTATCTTCTTTAGGTCTTCACAGACCGTACTGATGTTACCTCCAATTACGCCATCGTCCAAGTACCAAAGATTGAGAGGACTTTCGAGTGAGTTAACCAAGTCCTTAACGGCAAGACAAAACAGAGAGGACGCGAGGGGATCTCCCTGTTGAACCCCTACAGCCGAAGTGAGCAGTGCCGAGGGCAGGACTAAGTGCGATGGATCGCCGTAGGCCAATTTTACTTGGCGATAAATGGCAGGGGTCTCGTCTCCAACCACCTTCAACAAGTGGTCCCTCCTGACGGTGTTGAACGCGTTCTTAAAGTCAAGTTTGACAAGCACGGATGGATCGAGCCGAGAATCAATGAAAGCCCTGGTAGCGTGAATCATTATTTCAGCACCTCCCTTGGTGGAGAAACCTAGTTGGTGCGGTCCAATCGCTAGGCTGATGACATCTCTAGAGTCCCTTACTGCCAATTTCGCCGCGATTCTGCGTAGTACCGATGAACAGGCGATAGGTCTAAACGAGCCGTCCTTCTTCTTTAGTGCAAACAGCCTCGCTCCGAAGATAAGAGGACACCACCTCGGATGCGGAGCTCCCCATCGCAGTAGATCGATTACTTTTGCTAGGGCTTTGCCAAGTCCTTCGGATGAGCAGCCGAGAGTCGGTGAGAGCAGGTCCTGTAGAAGTCGAGGTCTGATGAAATCTAGACCGGCGCTCGAGCTCTTTGAAAATGATCCCACCGTATATCGAACATCCTTGACCGAGGTTGAAGAAGGTAAAAGTTGTGAAGGGGAAGGAGACGGCCAGCATAGGTCTGGTTGCGCGGGGGGTGTTTTTCCCGTAGCGACGCTGCGGCAGCTGGTTCATCGACCATGACGTCGTCTGACAGAAGAAGGCGGGCGGCCCCCGACACGTCTCCGTCCGACAGTTTGGGCCGACACGGCCCGCGTGATCGAATGGTTTCGCTCAGCATTACCACCCGACTCGCCCGCAGTATGCAGGAGAGCCAGATCTGTAAGTCGAGCACCGCGTCGGAACTCCACCAAGTTCTTCCTAATGACCACTGCCAGAGAGCGTGTATCCCTGCAGCCTACCGGTAACCTTAGCACAACTGGAGCGAAGGAGAAAAGACCAAGCCAGGCGGCGTCGTCGTTGTCCAAGGCTACCTTTAAGCACACCTCTGACGGCGCGTCAGCCACCGACTTCCTGACCACCTTGGGCAGGATGCGAACCAACTTTCCATTTTTGATGTAGGCTTGGATGCACTCCGTGAGATCGGGATTGATTTCGTTTGAGGGCCCGTTATGAAGTGGTATGGCGTCTGCGCCCCCATGTTTGACTGTGACATGTCTACGGAGGCCTCGCCTAGCAAAGGTCTGGCCGCATAGGTGACATGTTATCTTGTTGGGCCCCAGGGAGTTCTGTATAGACGTAAAGCTTGGGCCGACTCCTTCTGAAGGATCCGACGAAGTGACCAGTGTGGGTTCTGTCACCGTTCTGCCTATGTTGTGATCGTCCGTAATTATGATTGCCTGAGATCGCTAGCAATCGTCAAAAGCGCCAATAATGGTTGTAGCGCATTCGTGATTGACTTAATCATTTTCGACAACTCGGATTTTACAGATATTAAGTCCCGGACTAATCCGGACGAGCCGTGAGCCACTGGCTTGCGAGGTCCCCGGAGACGAGTGCGTGTCACCTTCGTTCGTGGCTTGGCTCGGGGACGCTGTTTCGGTGTCGCCCTAGGCCTGGGTAGAAGGAGCTGCGGAGTGGTGTCTTCGCCAACCGCGATGCCACGAACCACCGAGGCATATGTCACCCCGGCCGTGGAGGCAGTAAGTGGTCCACCGACATTAGAGCCCTGTAAAGAGGGTGCAGGAACTGCCAAGGCTTCGTTAATTGATGCATCCGGATGAGTAACACGAACCTGGTGCAGGGTTCTGCCTTCCATCAAAATACGATTCCTTTCTCTCAGGTAAAATAGTCTTGGGCAGCTGGGTGATTTTGCATCGTGGGGTCCCCCGCAGTTGACACATTTAGGCGGGTTCAAACAATCTGCCGCAAGGTGGCCTCCTTTGCCACAGTTGCGACAAGCCTTAGGAAGTGAACAGTTAGCCGGCATATGGCCAACCCTGGAACAGTTGAAGCAGACTCTGGGCTGGTCCGGTTCCAGAACCACCGCATGCGAGCGATAACCCAAGAACACTGACGCCGGTGGTTGACGGTCAAAAGTCAAGATGACTTTTGGCAGAGGCCTCTTTTGATCGCCGGAAAAAACGATCAGTCTTCGGGCAGCTGTGACGCCAACGTTTGTCAGCTCCGTTACGATCTCTTCCTCCGTTAGCGAGGTGCATACACCTTGAATCCTGGCCTTAAACGAGGCCAAGCCCGGGCAAGTTGCGGTCACCGGGATGTCATCTACACACGTTAGGCGTAACAGCTTCTGGGCCACATCGATGGAGCTGACATTAATAAATATACTGCTCTTGTCGCCTGAGATACGACCCTCTGGCACTAGACTGTGAATTGCCTTAAATAGCCGTAACATAGAGCCTTCCTTGAAGTCGACGGAACTCCCGTCAGGATTCTCCTTGTGTCTGAGGCGAACCCTGAATGCTTCAAATGTTCCTGAGCTGACTTCATTTTTCAGCCGGTCTAGCTGCCTCTGCTCCCGCATCACGGTCTTTTTTTCCCTCGCGCTTGTGACAACGGTAAAACCATCGTGACCCAAGGGCTCATCAACCACCGAGTCAGCATCGACACCCTGCCTTCTTCGCTTAACACCCGCGGAGTTGTTACTCATGGCGCTAGTGGGCCTCGATATATCGTCTCGTCTCCGGCTGTAGGTGCATCGGCGCGAATGTTCGCTATGTCCAGGCTAGCCGGAGGTAAAACCGGCCGGGCAGGGGCATTTGGGCCCATGATGAGGGCGTTTCACATTCACAGTCGATGCCTCGTATAGTTATATCACCAAGTATATGTATATATGTCACCAATGTATATATGTATGTCGCCTTGTATATATATATATATATATATATATATATATGTATTTTTATATATATATATATATATATATATATATATGTCACCTTCTGTATATATGTCACCAGTGCCTTGTTTATATGTCACCGAGGCAGAGTGATTGTTTACAAACAGTCGCACTGGCGCCAAATGTAGGCGCGTGCACGCACGCGGAATCAGCCGGTTGCCAAAACGGCTCCACCGTCTTAATTGACGGAACGAGAGCCGTGTTATGGCGCACGAGCAATAAAAAGTACACTACACAGGAGGACCGGTGAACTGAGCGGCACCTTACGGTTAACCAGTGAAACACTTTAGAGTTTTGGACGAAGCGCAAGGTGGAGGCGATCCGACTGGACCACTGCCAGGTCAGGCCGTGGGAAATGAGCCAGGTAACACTCCACTATTTGTAAGCCACCGAAAACACGTCCGCACACCTCGACGTTCGAACGCCGAAAAAAATATAATATATACATATATATATATATATATATATATATATATATATATATATATATATATATATATATGTATATATATATATATATATGTATATATATATATATATATATATATATATATATGTATATATATATACATATATATATATATATATATATATATATGTATATATATATACATATATATATATATATATATATTGACGAGACCACCTGCTTAAAGCTGTTCGCACTTACCTTCCCCAACTTTACCCGCTGGTATGCCAGATGTATAGACTTCCGAGCAAGTTAATTTGGCAGGGAGAGTTTATCGAGTCGTGCTCCGGCGTTGAACAAGGTGACCCCTGTGGCCCCGCTTTATTTTGCATTGCTATTCACGAACTTCAAACGCGCCTTACTTCCGAACTCCGACCTTTGTTTCTGGACGACGGCACTCTCGCTGGAGACGTCTCGGCGGTCCAGAGAGACATTGCCCAGGTAAAAGACTTCGAGGCGGTCTCGGGGCTCAAGCTGAACGACGCCAAGTGCGAAATATTTTTCCCCTTTCAACAGGACCCTCAACTCGGCTCCATGCTTCAAATTGTCTGCGATCTTCTGCCAGCTGCGAGGTTAATTCCCGATAACGAATTCGAGCTTCTAGTAGCGCCAATTCTGACCGAATCTATTGGCTTATCTTTAGCTAAAAAAGGCTCCGACCTTGTTCGCTGGTGCTCTAGACTGCGACTATTGGACGCTCACCCAGCCCTCTACCTGCTTCGCGCGAGTTTGTCAACGCCGAGGCTGATGTACCTCTTGCGATGCTCACGAGCCTATGCTGAACCGGAACGGCTTCAATCGTTCGACGAAACCTTGCGAAGTACCCTTCAGGGTATCTTAAACGTTCAGCTTAGGCAAACCTCGTGGTTACAAGCTTCGCTTTCAACTTCCGCAGGGAAAATGGGGATTCGCATGGCTTCGCAAGTTGCCTTGTCTGCTCACCTCGGGTCTCTAAAAAACACTGAGACTTTAGTGTCAGGGATCACACCACCGGATGCCTACACCAGCTTTATCGCTCAACTTGAACAAGCTCGCCGCTACTACGCAGAAAAGTGGGGTCCATTGCCCGAACGCATCTCACAATCGACTTTAGACTTGCAAGTTAAGTCGATCCAGGAGCGGTTAATGACCCAGGCAAACAACGTTAAAGAGCAGGCGCGATTGAAAGCCGTGATTGATCCGATGAGCGGAAAGTGGCTTCAGGCCATTCCCTCACCGCAGCTGGGGACGATGCTGGACAATACCACACTCCGCATCGTCTCCGGCCTGCGCCTGGGGGAATCAGTCTGCTTCGCACATAACTGTGCAAGATGTGACCTACCGGTGTCTTCTACGGGTGAGCATGCTCTCGCTTGCAAGAGGAGTGCCGGTAGGTTCTCAAGACATTCAGCTTTAATCGACGTAATACACCGAGCAATGCAGTCTGCCCACATACCGGCTGTCAAGGAGCCGGTCGGACTGTCAGCCAACTGCGTCCGGACGGCCTTACTCTAGTTCTATGGAGTGAAGGTCGCTGCCTTGTGTACGACGTCACCGTGTCTTGCACGTTCCGCTCACCTTGCCGAGGATCGCAAGTTGGCAAAATATAGTGAACTGGAACAAAACTTTATCGTTCAACCAATTGCCTTCGAGACATTAGGCCCAATGGGAAAAATCACAAGGAGCTTTTTGGCAGAGCTGGGATCTAGAGTTGCTGCATCAACCGGTGATAGAAGGTCATGGCAGTTTTTGCTAGAAAGAATATCAGTTGAAATTCAACGCGGAAACGCCGCGTCCATAATCGGTTCATTGCCCACGGGCAAGGGACTCCCTTTTCTGCCGTAGCCGAACCAAATCGGCGTCAAGAATTGTATGTGCATCTAAAGAAATTTATCTAAATAAATGTATCTAAATTTATCCACTCTATATGTATATATATATATATATGTATATATATATATATATATATATATATATATATATATATATATATATATATATACATATATGGACGGCCAGGCAGTGCGCCCGGTTTGCGATAGGTGAATTTCTTTGTGTTTCAGCTATGTTTAGAACTTTGCTGATAGCCGAGTGTGTGGTGTGCCCGGCGCGGAAACCATGCTGGTTTTCTGACAGCGCCTTCTTGTCTTCTAATTCTGTAACTAGTTGATACTCGCCCGTTGATACTATGCTCAGCTGCCTTGGATAGGCAGGAGAGCATGCTTATGCGGTATGCTGAGGGGTCTCCTTGTGGCTTCCGGGGTTTCGGGATAAGGGTTAGGCGTGCCGTTTTCCAAGGCTTTGGGTATTCTCCGCTGGTGAGAATTGTGTTCATGATGCGTTTGAATACATTTGGATGGTTCTTTAGGAGTACGCGTACTGCTTGAGGGGGGACAGCATCTGGGCCCGGCGCTTTCCCTGGTCGTATGCGTTCAGCCACTATTCTGATCTCTTGAATTGAGATTGGCTCGAAGGAAAGAGCTGAGGTTTCTTCAAAGAGTACCGACTCCGGCAATGGTCTTTGTGGAAAGAGCGCATTTATAATCGGTCGCGCCACTTCTACAGGTAAAGGCGGCTGTGCGTGGCGCATTTTTTTTCGCACAATTATGTATCCTTTGCCCCAAGGGTTTCCCTCGACCTCCTCACCCAGAGAGATCCAGTGGTCTTTTTTACTAACCTTAATGGCTTTATGTAAGGCTCTTCGTGCTTCTTTGTACTCTTCCCATAGGTAGAAGAGTTCTCGTCGGTGCCTTGCTCTGCGGCGCGTGCATACTCGCCGTAGGCCCTTCGCTTTTCGGCAATCCGATTATTCCACCAGTAGCACGGTGGACGATTGGCTGTCTTAGGGTGTGGGCGGGAGCTGGACTCTCGGCAGGCTTCCTCTAGTAGTGTACAGATTTCTGCTGCCGAGCATTCAGTGAGGTTATGTACTTTTCTTCTTAATGCTTTCTGCAGGCTGGTATAAGTTAGCCTGGGAAAGCGTTGCGGTTTTGTAGGACGATTAAGCTGGGAAGAAGTTAGATTGACACAGAAGGTTACGTAGAGATGGTCGGATAGAGTTTCTGCTTCCTCGTGAATCCTCCAGTCGGTTACTCGGTGCGCTAGTCCCTCTGATGCAAATGTCAGGTCTAATGTTGATTTGTGCCTGCCATTATCAAAGGTGTATCCCTGGGTGTTCATGAGTTGTAGATCCGCCCAGGTTGCCCATTCTAGCAGGATCTCTCCCTTCCTTGATGAGGACCTGCTTCCCCACAGACTGTGAGCCGCATTGAAGTTCCCTCCCACAATCGCCTTTCGGTGACCGCGAGCGCTCATGCTGAGGTCCAGTTCTTCGAGGAAGTCCTCGTATTCCTGTAGGGTGGAGTTCGGAGAGATATAGACTGAGTAGATCGCGAAGTCGTAAGTGGTAATAAAGGAGAAGTGGGTCCCCTGTCCCACTGACGTGGGCGAGTATCTTGTAGGAAATACCTTGATCGAAGCGGATTTGTTACCAGCGTGGGGCCCGGGTTGAGAAAGCTGTGTGGTAGGGGTCTCGGAGAGAAGCAGGATTTCTATGTCGTTTTCGGTTGCGAATTGGGACGCCAGATCGTATGCTCTGGGGGCTCTACGGAGGTTTATTTGCAGTATTTTAATTTTGCTGGTCATTTTGACTGTGGCTTACTCGGAGGTTTGTAACCCGTTGTCTATATGCTGGGCATTGCGTTGTAGTGGCGTAGTGTCCATCTACGTTGCATACGTAGCATCTACTATTGGCCGTGCAGCTCTTTGCGACGTGTCCTTGTCCTCCGCATTTGAAGCAGCGAGGTTGGGTTGGTCGGGCTGCGGTACAGTCCCTGGCCGTGTGGTTAAAGCTCAGGCACAGTGAGCACTGCGGTACCGAGATCATTTCGTCTATGCGGCACCGAGTCCAACCAAGGTTTATATGTCTTTGACGTAGCAGTCTTTGGGCTTCCTCTGGTGGCATTTTAACAATGCACGAGAAGTCGCCCGCCCGGGTTTTCTTTAGCGGACTTAAGGTAAAAGCCATTTCCGGTGCTCCGTTCTTGGTAAGCGCTTTGAGGATGTCTTTCGGCTCGATGGACTCATCTAGGTCCCGGATTATCATAGCCTTGGTCTGTGAGACTGCTTGGGCTGTCGCTTCCAAAGACGCCTTCTCCTTTATGTGCTGAAGAAATCTGCCGGTGGCATCGGGAGTAGTCCCTTGCACGATCAGTCGGATTTCGCCTGTAGCTGTTCTTGAGACTCTTTTAACGTCCATTCCAGCTGTCGCTGGGTCAATGTTGTTCCTGAGTGCACGTAGGGCTTCAGCATAGGATGCATTGCCTGACTTCACGACAACTGCAAAGGTAGAGTCAGGCTTCTTTCTCTTCTTCTTGTCGTGAGCCTCTTCTATTTTTCGGCCTTTAACTCGGATTTCCACGGTCATTCCTGGATGTTTCGCGAGGGCTTGCTCTAATACTTTTCTTAACAGAGTAATATCGGCTGTTGCCGGGACGGCCACTGCCGCTGCCTGGATGTCTCTAGTCCTAAAAAAACCGCAGAGACCGATTGCTGCCTCTCTTAGGACTTGCAAAGAAAAATCGTTTTCGTTTTCTTCAGCATGCGGGATCATCCGTGCGTAGAGTGCTTGTGTTGGAGCTGGAAAGTTTTCAACTCCCTCGATTGTTAGGATGTCCCGATTTTGCAGGAAAATAGTCTTCCCTTCCTTAAGGTGCGGCAATGCATCCTGCAGTCCAGGGAACTGTGGCGATAGTCGGTTTATAAGGCGTTCGTCTTTGTCGGACTTTTGTGAAAGCAGTAAGGCTCTTGCTGGGGCCTTGTCAGCTAAAATACTTGCTTTACTGAGGCTGGTGGTAGTATAAGTGCGCGCCGGCCACTCCCTTTGCATGAGGTCTGCATATTGTTCGTCAGTTAGTTCCTCTTTAACGAGAAGGCCTTGTATCTCTGCAGCTATAAATTCCTCTGGCGGCAGGAGAGGTGCAAGCTCTGGGAGTGGGTCGGTATTTGTTTCGACGGACTGTCCCTTTGTTCTGGCGGGAGTGAAACCTACGTCAAGCGCTCTACGCAGATTTCACGTATATTTAGGCCCATAGTTCGCACTGCTTTAGAGATTTGCAGGTGCGTAGTTCGGTGTTTGCTGACTAGCTGTTCTATGTCGGCCACTGACGTCAGTAGGAACTGTAGGTCTTTTTCGTTTACATAGCTAGGCGAAGAAGGCTCTTCTTGCTCAGAACTAGTAGGCGCGCGGGTTTTCTTCTCTGATTCAGGAGTGTAGCTAGCTTTTCTATTAAGGGAGGCAGATCTAGGCTCGCTCTGAGTGTCCATAGCTTCGTCTGGGGGTGTTGCTTCCTCAGGTTTTGCTACTGGTAGAGGCGGCTGTTCCTGAGCCTGTTTTGTCTGGAGGCTCGCTTGTCGGTTCAGAGCGCGAGAGTTGCGTCTACTGAATTGTGACGCAGGTCTCCATGCTTCCTCAAGCATGCTAGAGAGTTCCTCGTCATGTAACTCTTGAGTAGCTGAGGGCCCTGTCGGGCTGCCGCAGAGGCGGCCATCACGGAGGGGGTGGTAAGACTGAGACCTGCCGGGTTTAAGTCTTGAGTCGCCGAGTCTGTGCTCAGCTACTCCCGTCCTTCAGTTAGCGAATGTGCGTGTATTACCCGCACTTGCTAATCTGTCGACTTGGAGTCGTTTCGCAACGTTTAAGTTTTTGGCGCGCTTCCACTCTCGAGTTATCGCGTACGTGGCGCCGTTCGAGTTGCTGCACGCGGCGGTGTTTCGAAATTGTACGTGGCGGCGCTTCGAGTCTGCACGTAACGGCGTTCGAATTGCCGCACGTGGTGCCGTTCGAATTGCCGCACGTGGTGCCGTTCGAATTGCCCTCTGTTACACTAAGTATTAGACAGTATGAAGTTGGAAATTTCTCACCCGCGTAGTCGTTGCTGTCGTAGATGAGTAGTCCGGAACTTGGTGCTGACCTGAGGTGTCGGGAGTAGTGGTTGCGTTTGCCGCAGATGCGACAGGCTCCCACTATCACCCTTTATCACGATCGGTCGGGTCGCGACTCTATATATATATATATATATATATATATATATATACAAGAATAAACATATGGTTTTATTTCATTTTGTAGTTACAGTGGAATATGAATATCTAACTACCCTTCGGCTTGTGACGGGTGCTACCAATCAAGCTTATCCTCGAGGCAGCCCCTCATTGTGCCCATAATTGCTGCCGCATTGCCGCGCTGAACCGCCAGAGATAGCCGCTGGAGTAGAAAGTCGAAAGCTCTTTTGTCCCCCGTCGTGAGTTCAATTCGTTTGCCAATCTTCTGTAAAAGTGACCATGCCTCAGGGCTAGGTCCCCCAAGTGTCTCCAATACTAGTGGCACATAAAATGAACTTGTCGGCGAGCTGGGCGTATTTGTTGGCCTTTAGACGTTCAGCCTTGCGTGCTGCGGAGCCAGCGGCTGATGCGCTGGCCTCCATGTTCAAGGGGGCGAGCTATCGGTGACTGTAGCATCCCAAATAAGCGCCTTTCCCCTTTCAAAAGGGATAAGCGTAAGACCGTCAGGCCTCTTTCCGTCGTTTCTTAGGAGGCCGGTTGGCTCTCGAATGCATGGCAGTAGAGCTGACCTTAAGGCCCGGGCGGTAATCTCGTTGATCTCGCTGTGACGGCTTTGACGTCCTTCGCTTCTGTTGCAGGATAGCCCGTATATATATATATATATATATATATATATATATATCTTCTTTCCGGTTGCAAGGTCGTTCAAAAGAGCGACATTAAACTCCTCGGGGTTTGCCTCTGCCAAGAGGGATTACCTGGGGCTTTAGACGCATGGAGAGAGAAGTTTAAAGTTGCCGCCAGCCGTCTTCCATCGCTGGGATCTCATCGCGGAATATTCCTACTTGGGCCTGCCATAGTCTCCTCTATGTCCCAGGCATCGGAAAAAGCCAAACGGTTGCTGGACGACACAGGCAAAAGTGTCTACGATCACACTTTGGCAGCCTTAGTCGAGAGATTAGCGTCTCGAGCAAGCCCCCACTGCAACTGACAAGGTCAGGCTACGGGCGGTCTCTGCAAAAAGTGCCGGGGCCTGGTTACAGGCTCCCAAGTGTCCACTTAGGCACTCTACTAGATGATATCACTGTTTGGATTAGTGCGGGGCTACGCCTGGGGACAGCTCTCGTATTCCCGCACTAATGTGGATGCGGCGATCAGGTGGGGTCACAGGCACACCATGGTCTCTCTTGTGCTTTAAGCTCAGGTCGTCGAGCCCGGCACGCAGCATTGAACGGGACATTAGGCCGAGCCTTGAGGTCTGCTGGTTTTCCTTGCATTCTCGAGCCTACTGGCCTTTGCGGGAATGATGGAAAACGACCGGACTGACACTAACGTCCTTTGAGATGGGTCTCATGCTGGTATGAGATGCAACCGTTACTGACTCATTAGACCCCTTCAATGGTCAGTGCGGGAGCGGAACATGCTGGTCACGCGTCTATGTTGGCGAAGGCGAATAAGTGCAGAAAGTATGCCAGTATTACCTACCCCACGATTTTCGCCCGCTGTTATTCGAGACACTGGGGGGCTCGGCCCGAAGACGCACAAACTCATTCAACGTGTCGGCAAGGCGCTCAATCGTTCCACAGGGGACACTAAAGCTGTCGTGTACCTGCACCAGAGACTATCGCTGGACATTCAGCGGGGTAACGCTGCCTCTGCGCGCGGAACTCTGCTAGACTGTCCACGTCCGAACCTGGAGGATATGTGACATTTGCACTTATTTTATCCGGTGTACACGGGCACATCCATCTCCCACTTGGTGCAAATGTATCTGTCTGCTCTAGCAGTCTGCAAGCACTCAACAAGTTAACCCTTCGTCTCTTACGATCCAACCCCCTATTTAGATCGCATTTAAGACTGCAACGGCTGGTGTCTGTTTCTTAAGAAGCCCTAGAGATATCTGACCTCTTGAATTTAGCAGGGCTCTCCAAAGATTTGTTTCTCTCAGATTCGAAAGCAGAGTTTTTCCCCTACTAAACTCTGCTATTTAAGTATCACATTCTCGCTTAACGGGTAGCCTTAAGCCTCCCTACGACTGATAAAAACGGCTCAATGAAATGACGCTCATCTTTTCTTAAGTGAGATAGAATGTTAGTTGTGGGTGTGACTGCTAAAGACGTGTTAATCCCATAATGGGTAGTGGTGACAAGGAGACACACTTGTTTAAATGAATATATTTTTAGTTTATTTTTTATAGTCTGCTCACAAATCCCCATCCACTGCCGTGTGTCGCCTTGTATATATATATCTAATCAGCCCGAGTTGCCCAACTAAACTATATATATATATATATATGTATATATATATATATATATATATATATATATATATATATATATATATATATATATATATATATATAATTAACATCCCAGGGTACGTCTTCGATAATAGCAAATACAGATCAACATTAGATCGGTCGAACGCATACGACCAAAAGAAGCACCGGGCCCAGATGCTGTACTCCAGCAAGCTGTACGCTTACTTCTAAAGAACCATTCAATAATATTTACACGCATGATGGGTACAATCCTCACCTCATCCTAACCTCATCCTAAACATTAGAAAACGGAACGTTTGACCCTTATCCCGAAACCCGGTAAACTACTTAAAGATCCTTCAGCATACCGCCTTATAAGCGTGCTCTCTTGCCGATCTAAAGCAGCTAAGCACATTAGTAACAGGCGACTAGTTACAGAATTAAAAAGCAAAAAGGCGCTGACGGAAAACCAGCATGGTTTCCGCACCAGGCACTTCACACATTCGGCAATCAGTAAAGTTTTATTAATAGTTCAAGCACAGAGAAGTTTACCGATAACAAATCGGTCACACTGTCTGGCCGTCCTAATTGACGTCTAGAATGCGTTTAATACGCGCCAAGCACTTTGAAACCAAGGTGTGCCCCCCTACCTACGACATATCCTATAAACCAAAGCCTCAGTTTAGCTAGGAAAAATCCTCCCACGGACTAGAGGAGCAACCGACCTTGGCAACCGTTTCGTAGCATCACAAATAGACAGCATTGTGTTAACTGCACCCTTATGGAAATGCACAACTACCAAAGCTACAAGACGCCGCCTACTCAACAAGACTTAAAGATCTATGGCGCTCAACAAAGCACGAGCAAGTCGCACGGCTTCCATAGTAGCCACACAGGTCTTCTCCACACAAAATCCCTGGGACCTTAGAGTTAATGAACTGGCATAAATAAACTCTAAGAGGCCGGACGGAGAGAACACTAATCGGCAGAACAGACATCTTGAGCAAATGGAGTCAATATAAGAAACAACTCATCGGGCCGGGCCATCCTGGATATTAGGCTAAATCTATACTCCCTGATCTCAATAAAATGGTGGTCTTAAACACGGCTCGTTTACCAACTAATTTGCGCAATTGCTAAGAGATCATGGTAACTTTTTTTGATCTGGGAGGTTTCGGGAATGCATGATGCACATGCGCCACTAGCAGCCTGCGTGACTAGTGTAGGTTTCACATGCCCACTAAACTCGGATTCTTCCCTACCCAAGAAGTTGGTACTACTTAGGTATTACTTTCAAGCCGTGAGAGAGGCGTCTCTTCCGTTCTCCTCTACTCAGCTCTATCCTACCTCCTGACATGCATAGCTCTTGTAGAGGCGCTCCTCAAGTCTCATGAGTCCTGGATTATTATAAGAAGATTCGCAAAAACTCCGCAACGAACATATATATATATATATATAACATCCACCGCACAAAGTCGAGCAGCCGAAAGGGCAAGAAGAGTGGCCTGGTAAAGTAATCTCGAGAAAACAGTACTGCGGCCACCCTCCGACAAGGGCCAAAGAGGACGACTGGATTTTAGTGGTATTGTGAGCCCCACAGTACCGTAGCTTTAACAACGACGCTGGGTGTGCATTACGCATTTTACAAGTTACCTCTATATAGTCTGATGACAAAACTAATTGAAAAAGTTGTCATATGTACAAATGGGTGAATTTCTAGTGATTTCAACTGTTAGTTTTGCATGTAGTGAGGCATGTTGAAATGAAAATAGACAATGTTAGTACTTTTTACATTTTATTTATTTTGTTTACGCAAATAAAAAAAAATCGCAAACAAAAACTTGCGCATTGTGAAATTTAAGTTTAATAATTATCAAGCAATAAATAGATAATTAAAATATATGTGTATATATTTTTTTTTAATTCCAGGCCTACGGATCATCAGACAGAGATGCACTATTGAAGACGCTCAAGCATTGCAACGTCATATTTTGGACGGCGCTGGCCTCCTGTTTCTGCTTACTCGCGACGTCCGTTTTGATCGCTGGCGTTCTCTTGTGACGACCGTCTCGAAGAACAAAATAGACTAGTCTAGCTCTTTAGAAATTCCAACCACGGCAATAGAAACGTCTTAGCTACGCAACGCTCCTTTAGTGTATATATGTCTATTACGTAACTTCCCCTTTTCTCTCTCTTTCTATATATATATTTCCTGTGAACTTGAGGGAATATGGGGGAGAAATATGGCTTCGAGATAGCTTATTTGAACATTTGGTCTCAGTATCACGATAAACCAGTGGATTTGGCGTAGCTTAAAGAGAGTTGTCTTGTAGTCATCTTTCCAAAAATTAAAGCCACGGCCGTCAATGATCGCGACGTCTGCTTCCAATGTTATATTGAAGGCAAGAGCAATATGATCAGATCAACAGATGTTTTTATGTTTCTCTCGGCCAATAAGGAAAACCGCCTCACCTTTTTCGGAAGCTAGCTCGAGGCCGTGAGCTATCATTCAGGTGTTCATCATACGAGTATAGATGGCAGTTTGTGTTTCACCTTGTAGCGTGTTTGTTTCGCGGAGACACATTTAGGAAATCGTGTACTGATAATTTGTAAAGGGCGTCTAGACGATCGCTTACGTGGATGACCAAGCTACTCCTCGTTAGAATGCGCGAGAAAAACACGCTACAACGAGGAGCATAAGTAGCCATCGATACAGTAAACGACCTCTCATGTTTCGTAAAGAATGTGAAGAGCAATACGTGACAAGTTCACGGCATAAGTATAACGGGAAACGTGAGGATGTATTTAGGAATAGCCAAACGCATCGTAAAGAAGTGCAAACTAATCAACGACAGCGTAAACAGCCCAGAGTGGCGCAATATACCTTCAATCGACGGCCTATTCCCGCTCAAAAACTTCGTTTCAGAGTCTTGGCGTCAACACTGCCTCAACCAGCACGTAGAAGTGGTCCAACAGCACATTAAGAAGAACTAAGAAACAACAAGGAAGACAATACGATGGAAGATAGTTGCAAGCTGCATGCATTGGTCATTGGTTGAGGTATCAGAATTTAGCCCGCGACCCTGGGCTCTCATCGGTGCTATCTCTTTTGTCCAAAGCTTCCTCTAGAAGAAACGCTTGAGCCCGGCACGATCGAACGGCAATTGGTTAAACGCTTCGTATTTTGTGCTCAAACTTAATTTAACAGTATATATTTTGCGTATCCGTTAATGCAGACTGCGCTGAGGGGCACGGCAAGCCTGGTGATCTGCGTGGCAAGCAACAGCCACAGTAGCAACAAGCAGGTGATTCTCAAGAACAGAGCAACGTCATCGAGCTGATGTGTCTGCCACAACATCAGGTCTATTAGCTCGCTATACAGCAGCATGCGATCTAGAAGACACAAGCGAAACAAGCTGGTTTACACAATTGTTTATGCAGTTAAACCATTTCACATGCTGTAACAAAGACTAAAGACTCGTAGTCGATGCTATATTCGAAACGAGCACAGAGACGTTTAAGAACCCCACTCGAAGGAATATAACCGCAAATCAATTATTAGCAGCTAAAAGTTAGGATAGCAGCCGATAAAGTCCAATCTAAAAGTTGCTTTCTTTTGTTACTTTCGTTGAAATGAGGCAGATGTCAGTGATTAATAAATCATTATTCAATTGGAATCATCATGTCTCTCTTAATAATGGTAATAATACATGGGCGTTCGAGAAAATGCCTATTGCATGGTTCGATTTGTGGTTGCAAAGTAACCAAGGTTTCCAAAGGGCCTGCCTCAGCCAATCCTCCGATCCCTAAACGCAGGTCCGTACCGCAAGGTCATATATAAAATTTTACGGTGTTGTTGTTATTGTTGTTGGTGTTCTTGTTGTTGTGGCGGCATGGAACTCACCGTGTGGTACAGAAAGAAAGGGAGTCAAGAACTGTTGGGAAAACCCTAAATATCTCAACATGGATATTAAAATTACCATAGTAAATTTTTGCGTCATCAATATCTGCTAGTGGGTAGTAAAGTAGGGGACTTGCAAATTCACTATACCCACGTTTGTCTTCACCTTCTTATCTTTGGCAGCGTAATGCGTATGGTGAGCTTTAGAAGACTAGCCTCTGCAGAGCCTTGGCGGATATCCGACAACACCTCCGCACGCTTGGCCTCGAACTGGCTTCACAAAAAACGGAAGCAATCCTTCTAAACGGTCTGAAGCGTCCTCCACGCAACCTAAATTTACACCTGGAAGGCCATCCAATAACATCCACGCCCGTGGTCAAGTACCTGGGCGTGATCCTGGATAGAGCTCTCACAGGAACACCTCATGTGCGCTATGCAGCTAAAAAAGCAGCCAAAGCCTCAGCAGAGTTACGGAAAATCCTCCCACGGACCAGAGGAGCAAGCGACTCTCGGCGCCGACTCTTAACATCAGTAA
Source organism: Dermanyssus gallinae (assembly GCA_003439945.1). Taxonomy (NCBI): domain Eukaryota; kingdom Metazoa; phylum Arthropoda; class Arachnida; order Mesostigmata; family Dermanyssidae; genus Dermanyssus; species Dermanyssus gallinae. Next base: position 19,231 of record QVRM01006120.1, read on the forward strand.
TAGACAGCATCATGTTATACGCCGCACCCTTATGGGAACGCACTACTACCAGAGCTACAACACGTCGCCTCCTCAACAAGACCCAAAGACCTATGGCGCTTAACCTAACACGAGCAAGTCGCACGGCCTCCACAGCAGCCGTACAGGTACTCTCCAGACAAATTCCCTGGGACTTGAGAGTAAAAGAATTGGCATCAAGAAACCCTGTTCCAACGTTCTGACGGGGGCACACTAGTCAGCAGAGCTGACACACTAAGCGAATGGAGCGAGCAATGGGAAGCAATCCAGCCGGGCCACCCTGGATATTGGACAAGATCAATACTTCCTGATCTTAAAAAATGGTACAGCCTCAAACACGGCTCGTTTACCTACCCACTCGCGCAACTGTTAGCAGGTCATGGTGCCTGTTTTGAGCAGTACCTACACCGCATAGGTAAAACTGACTCCCTTGTATGCCGCATGTGCAACTCGGGGGAGCCGGATGATGTTAGGCACTGCTATGAGCGGTGCTCCTTCTTCGACACTGAGCGAGAGCTATTGTCCCGGAGCCTAGGACTGCAGAACCCCCTGACATGCCAGGCCCTTGTAGAGGCGCTCCTCAAAGATCACAAATCCTGGATTCTAGTAAGAAGATTCGCACAAGGTATCTCTGAGGCGAAAATAACCGCCGCACAAAGCCGAGCAGCCTAAATGGCAAGAAGAGTGGCCAGACGAAGTAATCTCGAGAAGACAGTACTGCGGCCACCCCCCGTCAAGGGGCAAAGAGGACGACTGGATTTTAGTGGGTGCGAGTCCCACACTACCGAGGCTTTAACAACGTCGCCCGGTGTGCATAACGCATTTTACCAGTTACCTCTATAAAAAAAATACATATATATACATATATATATTTATATATGTACATTGTATATTTCGTACATCTTCCTGTTGAAGTCCTCGTGACGTGGGAATAAATTCCGCAATATTTCTTCTTTCACCTCAGCTGCGATGTCTACCTTTGGTTTAGCAAAGCTTCCCCGCACTAGCTTATAGGGCCGTCCCCATGGATCGCCGTCCAGTTCAGCTAGGAACGCCCTCCAGCTTTCTTTCTTGCTTCTCACTATCTCCTGCTTTAATATCATTCGGCTTTCACGATATTCTGCTAATATCGCTTCCGCCTTAACTTCATCCATAATTTGCGAGCATCCTTGATCCTTTCGTTCCACCAGTAAGTTGGCTCTACTACCCCCGTTCTTTTGGGATGTATGGCTAGCGTACTGGCCACCTCCCATGCTCTTTGAACCACTTTCCTGTAGCTTGCTATGTCTTGCAGGCTATCACATTTTGCTATTTCGGCCTGCAAGGCCTTCTTAAAGGCGTCTTCACTCTTAAGCTTACGCCGAGGGATACCTGGTTTCCGTAGTGGTTGAGACTTTACCGCCTCGAGAACCCATTCGATGCAATTGTGATCACTGAGATTCTCTTCTCTTGCGAGAACCTTCCAGCCTTCGATCGCCTGTGCTGTGTTTTCATTGGCCAAGGTGATGTCGATAAAATACTCTTGTCCGTTTCTTTGGAAAGTCGGTTCCGCGCCGTCGTTTATCACAGTCAGGTTGTTGGCGGCCATCCAGTCCATCAGGAGCTGCCCCCTGCGATTTGTACGGGCTGACCCCCACAACTCAGTGGCAGAATTGAAGTCTCCGGCTAGTACTATGCTCTCGTCATTACTTCTATATTTTTGCATCGAGACCGCCAGATCATCTAGGTATGCTTCGAACTCCTGTACGGAACAGTTAGGGCTTATATAGCACGAGTATACTCGGCCTGCTCCCTCTACTTCAATCCAGGCATATCCGCTGCCGGCGCCCTGCTTTCTTAGTTGTATCGAGCTGTCCCGGATTATTATGCACGCATTTTTATACTTGCTTGTCTCCATTATCCATTCTGTTTTAGTTTTCCCCAATGTAACGTTAGGCTCACTAACGAGAACGATTGCCGCTCCTTGCTTTGCTGCGATGTCTTCCACCATCGTATGGGCGTGGCGGCTTCTATTGCAGTTAACCTTGATGACTTTGATCGGACTTGTTATTTTGTGGCTGTGGTTGGATCTCCTGCTCCAAAGGCGTCGGATTTGAAACCGTCGTTGGCGGTCGCGTTTACCGAACGGTTTCCGGCACCACCCTTTGTGCTCCATCCTTCCTCGTCCGTGACAACTCTGCGAGCTTCCTTTCGGAGCTGCTTCCGACTGGCTGCTTCTCTCTCCTTGGTTGCTTGCTCTTTAGTTTGTGTGATCTTGTCCAGGGCAGCCTGCTTCGTGTCCTCTACAGCCTTCTTGTACTTTGGACAGACCATGGAACTGGCTGAATGTCCGTCACTCTCGCATTCGACGCAGTGTGCCGTTTGCTTTGTGCACTCTCGGATCATGTGGCCGCTTTCTCCGCACCTAAAACATCGCGGAGCGTCTGCCTTGGGGTCCTTGCATTCTCTAGCTAGGTGGCCGATTTTCTGACAATTATAACACGCGGGGAGGTTGATCCACTCCTCAGGCCTGCACATATAGTTCCCAAGAGTAAACCGCTTTAGGGCCAGTAGCCTCTTTGCGGCCGCCCTCGGTAGGGGGCTAGGGGTTTTATATTCTTGCTATTTTTCACCAAATAGGGAACTTAAGGGAGTTCAATGTGTTTCTCGATAGTCTGGGGCAAAGCCTACGCGTTCATACGGGAAAGGGAATCATCCTCACCGGGGACTTCAACTCAGCCAGCGTCGGGTGGGGCAGCAAAACCACAAATGATAGGGGCCAGGTACTAGAAGAATGGATGGCAGAAAATGGGTTGCTTTTAGTAAACGACAGGAAAGTACCCACATTCTCGCGGGGAAACCAGAAGTCTTTCGTGGACCTCACGATGGCGAATGACATAGCCTTCCCAAAGATATCGGGTTGGCAGGTTGATGAGGAGGAAAACGGAAGTGACCACAGATACATCCTGTTTGAGGTCGCTACCCGTCCTGAGCCAGCTGCCACTCCGCGCAGACGCTGGCAGATGCGCAAGCTAAACCAGCTGGTTCTGGCGGAGAAGATTGACAAGGGCTGTCGACAGCTGTCAGAGGAAACCACGGATGAGACCCGGATTGCAGCTGTTCTCACAACGGCCTGTGAGAAGGCAGGCCCCCGGACCAACTCTGGGCGCCGCCGGCGGCCGGTGCACTGGTGGAATCAATAAATTGGCGAAACACGTCGTAAATGTACTAGACTAAATAGGGCTTACACTAGACAGCGCTCATGGCTGAGTGAAAGAGTCGCCCGAGGGGAGCAAGGGTGGACGGTGGACGAACGATCGGCCGACCTCCTGGCGTCTTACGGAGCTGCCAGACGGACATTGCAGAAGCTTATTGAGAAGAGTAAGGCGAAATCTTGGAAGCTTTTGATAGAAGAGGTGGCAAGGGACGTTTGGGGTCGGCCCTACCGGATCGTCTCGGCCAAGCTCCGGAAACCACCTCCTAGACTACCACCGGATGTGCTGGAGAAGACGGTTCGCCATCTCTTTCCGGACCATCCGTGGAGAGGAGAAGAGGAGTTTCTGGTTGCCCCGGAAGACATTCCGGAGGTAACGTTAGATGAGGTCGAGCGAGCAAGGAAAAGGTTGACACCCGGAAAGGCACCCGGCCCGGACGGAGTTCCCCCTGGAGCGGCGAGGCTGCTAGTAAAGCGCTGGCCAAAAGTCTTTCAGACCCTGGCCAACAGACTTCTCAGAGAGGGGCGTTTTCCGAGGCTGTGGAAGAAGGCTAACCTGGTCCTGATCCCGAAAGGGGGAGGGAATGCCCCTGCAGGAGAGCCTGCCTACCGTCCCATATGTCTTCTCGACACTATGGGTAAGATCTTGGAGAACGTACTGGTTGACCGGCTCAACGCCGAGATCGAAGCTAAAGGGGCTCTATCAGAAGCACAGTATGGCTTTCGGAAGGGACGGTCCACGTTCGACGCCCTGGCAAGAGTACTGAGACGGGCAGGTGAGGCAGCTAACGAAGACCCCCAAAACACGGGACTTTGTGCTGCTCATTCTCCTAGACGTCAAGAACGCCTTTAACTCGATGAGCTGGAAAGTGGCAATGCAAGCGATGGAGCGCAAGGGCATCTCGCCCTACCTTCGTCGAATCATAGCATCGTACCTGTCGGAGAGAGGCCTGCTGGACGGCGATCAGAGCTACGCAGTTACTGCAGGGGTCCCGCAAGGATCGGTTCTGGGACCGGTCCTGTGGAACCTCGCCTATGACGGGGTTCTCGAGCTGCAGTGTCTGCCTAGGGGTGTCGAGATGGTCGGTTATGCCGACGACTTGGCCCTTCTGGTCACGGCCCGTAGTACGGGAGCACTAGAGTCAGCCGCCAATGAGGCCTTGCTGATGGTGACAGACTAGGATGGAAGACCATTCATTAAAACTGGCACCGCACAAGACTGAGGCGCTGTACCTAACAGGCAGAAAAATTACCAAAAACATACAGGTCGAAGTAGCAAGTCACCCAATTGTTTTGGGAAAAAAGGCAAAGTACCTCGGGGTGATACTCGACAAGGGACTGACTGGCGCAGCGCACATACAGCACGTGTCAGCAAAGGCCCGAAAGGTGGCCAGCAATCTGGCGCGACTGATGCCAAGAGTCGGAGGAGTTGGAGAAGAAAAGCGCCGCCTTTTGGCAACTGCTGCAGAATCCGTCGCCCTTTACGGAGCACCGGCATGAGCAGACAGGGCACTTAAGACGGCATGCAACAGGAGAAAGCTGAGGTCGGCGCAACGGCCGGTGGCCATAAGGGTCTGCCGCGCATTCCGTACCGTGTCGACTGAGGCACTACTTGTCGTGTCCAAGATGCTGCCATGGGATTTGCTGGCCGAGGAGCGAGCAGAACGAGCGCTGGACGGTGATCTAGACCCCACACGGGCTAGATTAGCTACTTTGGACTCTTGGCAGAAAGAATGGGTGAGGGCAGCAGCTCCTGGGGGGGTCACCAAGGGTCGCTGGACCAAAAGTCTGATCCCGGACCTACGGCAATGGTACAACTGCAGACACGGCGAGCTATCTTATTATGCGTCCCAGGTGCTGACCGGCCACGGTCAGTTCCAGACGTATATGGTTAAGATTAACAAAGTTCAAGTCGACTCCTGCGTACTATGCGACTCGGGGGAACCGGATGATGTAGAGCACACTGTTCTGCATTGTGGGGCCCTCCGGGAAGCGCGGGACGCGGGGGCGGCCGCTGTGCGAGGCCGACCAGTCAACGAGGTCGTCACCCATATGATGACTTCAGCGGCGGCCTGGAAAGAAGGTATTGCCCACTTTGATGCGATCATGTCCACGAAGGTGGTCAAAGAGACTGCCAGGAGAGCTCGTCTTAGCGTCCACTCAGGCTCCGGTCGAGAGGGGGAATCTGTAGACGGGAGGCGGGTGGGTGATAGGCAGGCGGACCAGGCTAAGCAAATAAAGCAAAGGATTCCCCAGATGATGACTTTCGACGCACCCACAGGCGGGCGGGCTGCGGAAGGTCTCAACGGCCTTCTTGAAGTCGCCGCCCCGCACCAAAGCGGGCTAGGGGGACTGTAAGAAGGCTGAGTAGGGAGGAGAGGCAAACTGGCCACTCCCATGGATACGAAGCGATGCCTAGCAGTTACCGTTCCCTGGGGGTGGGGGGGAGGCGGGTGTTAGTGGGTTTGTGAGTCCCACACTAGTCACAGGCTGTGGTGGCGCATGTACATCACGATTCCCGTAATCCCCCATATTAATGCTGAGAGGTTTCAGCATATAAAACAAATACACATATATATATATATATATATATATATATATATATATATATATATATACACATACATATACATATATATATATATATATATATATATATATATACAATAGCACGCATTCTAACCGGAATTATATGGACGATGATTAAAATTAAAAAACACTTTCTTAAAATATATATTGGTCTACACACATCATGCACACAACACTACACTAAATTACACTATACCACGTATCATGAAACTTACGCCAACGACTAAAAACTTTCATCGGTACTGTCAACAATGGAATCAAACAATTATAGTCGCAAACATTTACAGCAGCGCGAACTGGGTCTGCGGGTAGCGTAGAGTGCCCTCCGCACTTCAATCGCCACAAATATCATCACAAAAAAATCCAAACAAAAGCGCGTTTTCTCATGGTCAGCCTATCCGTAGACTCTTCCCCAAAAGTCCTGAGAAGTGCGCATGGTGTGGCAGTTGCTTGCCATAGATTTGATCGTTAATAGCCTTAAAAATATTCGTTGTTTTTTGCCACTGAGGCAGAGACTTCTGCATTCATTTGCAGACGCTAGAGTGTGTTCAGCTTGTCTAAGCTTGCGAGCCGTTCGGCGTCGGAGTACGCCAGTCTACAAATAATGTGGGAGTTTGCGGGCCAATACATATTCAGAGATTGTAGTAGTGGAGAACATTGATGAGCGCAGATGTTACTGGAGACGATACATCAAAGCATGTTTAACTAATTGATTGGCGGGAAGTTCTTTGTAAGGTCTTTGGTAGAATCTGCGGTACTGATTTAACTGTTACTACTGCACATTGCCACGATTATAAACTGACACGTGTCTTTGACCACAGTATCATCCAATACCATTATTTGCTAATACCAGTCTAATGTTTTTGAATTCGTCCAACTGTCCAGAAACGCCACCCGTTGGCCTTCCGGGCAGTGGCTGGGCAGTGGTAGCCATAAAATTCCTAAACAAAGTAGTTCGTACCAAATCATTCCGTCAAAACTATTACATACAGACCGTGAAAACTGCCGGTAGATATAAAATCCATTACCAAATCTACGCCTATGATGTTTTACTGTGTGACTATTACTGGTTATTACTGGCGGGACGCAGTTGCGTTTAGTCTGAAATGCTCGTAGTGCTGCTGCAATAGTTTCCCGAAGTTATATGTTGGACTCTCAAAGGAGCATCTCCCACGTTGGTCCTGCTGGTTTTTGATAATTCTACAGCATGACTAGAGTTGCCTCTATATGCCAAGTTTCTTATTGGCTTTGTTCGCTTTCTGTTCAGCGCCTACTAATTGTGATATTTTGAGGTTGGCTGGACGCGCTTGTACACCCTGCTGCATTTAATGCATGGTGACAGGCATGTACTTATTTAAACCGAGCATTTGTAGACAATTCAGTTTTGCCTCTCTGCACTCTGTACAAGCACTAACAGCACAGACAACATTGCAGTAGAAATGTCTTGGCTTAGCCACACTGCAAATAAGTTAACAGCAGAGATACATTTTTCACTTTCAGAGTTAAAACAGTATCTTTATTCAGGGTTCAACTAGTAGGCGAATTTGGTTTTCTTCTCCAGGAGACTGCACGCATATCATTCAAGATATCCGGCCTCGGTTTTTCGTAAAAGGAGACGACGTCTAATTTCCGTTTCTTGGCAGCACTCTTCTTATTGCTTGCCGAAGCTGCTTGGCAGAAGAGTTTCTCCGAGAAGAAGTATTTGTTGTTTTAGGTGATAATGTTGCTTGAGTCCACGAACGCTGGTGGCGGTTTGGGCTGCTTCTCTAGACACTCTACCAGCTGTTCTAAAGAGGTCTTACGTATATATATATATATATATATATATATATATATAGCTCAAACCATCTACTAATGCCGACTGGGTTAAATTTTAACTTCGTCAGATGCGGCCATATCGCCTGTGTACCGCAAAAAGCAGTAGGCGCAATCTTCAGACTAAAGAGATGAACGGCAACGTCCGTTGATAGTTTATGAGGGTCTCGGATACTATGAAAGGACTGTAGTCCTTTCCGAATTCGTTCATCAATGTGCCTCGAGAAGTTCGTACCTCGAGACGAGAACCTAACCCCTAGGTATGAGAAGTCCGAGACAAATTTTATAGATTTTGAACCTAACCGTAGTTCGTCGATTCCAGCCAATTTCCCTCCACGTCTAAACCTCATTGCCTTTGTTTTATCTATATTTATTTTCAACTGGTTTCGATGGACGTAATGCTGCAAGGTCGCAAGGGATTGTTGCAAATGGAATCGACTACGAGAATATACCACCAAGTCGTCTGCAAACATAAGGACGTCTACCTGTGAGCGCCGACTCCGTATCTCTTCAGGAAGGTCTCTCACCAGCACCGAAAACAGCAGGGGGCTAAGATTATCACCTTAGGCAACACCAGTGGTCTGTAAGATCGCCATGTGTTTAGCGCCTCCGTCATCTATAATAACTTGTCCTTCCTGTAAAATGCCTTTAATGAGCTCCAATATATTCAATAAGATTCCGCAAAGAGTCAGCTTGTCAAGTATAATTGTTCGTGCGGCCGTATCAAAGGCCGCTTTAAAATCTACAAATACTGCAAATAGATAAGCCCCTTTAGTTCGAAGCGCCCGTTGTATCGAATTAAGAAGTACAGCACATGCTGTCATTGTTGACCGGCCCCTTCTGAAGCCATGTTGTTGCTCCGGCAGCTTTCTGTTAATCTCAAGAAAATGTTTGTAGATTGCGCTCTTCTTTGCGATACATTGGTAATACGACGGTGCCAACGGATCTCCTTTTCCTTTAGGGATAATGCTAAGAAGACTGGTTTTCCATTCCGAGGGTAGTTGGACCGTTTTCATCACCTCGTTAAAAAGTCTGGTAAAACAAGGCGCAAGGTGAATCGCTTGCTTGAGATCCTCATTTGTGACCAAGTCGAGCCCCGGGGCCTTCCTGGACGGTGCTTTCATTATTGAGTCGATAACTTCAGAATTGCTAAAATGCCGCGACAGGGCTTGACGGGCTTCAGTGACGCGCTCGTCCCACACTGACATTACCACAAGAGCGCAGCTCGGAACGGTCATGGCACTAGCAAACATTTGACGGAAATGAGCATTTAGTATGTCATGTGGGATAGGACACGCAGTAACGCGCCTGTCTGTCTGCAGCCACTTATGAGGTCGTTGTTGCACTTCTAGGAGCAGCTTGCATTGTTTTCGTTCTTTATATTCCTTTATGGCGTTCTTTACAACTCCTTTATAGTCACGACTTAATCTAGTATAAAAATACGTCATCTCCGGATAAATGTTTGCTAAAATGTATGCTTGAATCATATAATGTTTGCAAGAAGCGCACTCCTGATTGTACCATGGAGCGTGCTTTCTGTTTGTTTGCTTGTTTTCTGTTTGCTGCGTTAGCCGAACGCTACCAGTAATGGCACTTCGAATGCTAGTGGCATAGAATTCCACATTGATCACGGTTGGCACTGGGTATATGCTTCGCGAAGTAACAGTCTGCGACGAACTGAGATTCAGATAGCGACTTAGAGAAGGCCGCCCGCGATCTGTAGATTGCGATTGAATTGATATTTCTATTGCAACGGGTAGGTGCCACCTTGCACCGAACGCCAGAGTCTTCTCCTGCACCCCCCTGTACTTGACATTACATGGGTTAGCATTTGTGGCGAAAATGTCGATCGTAGATTGTCCGTGAGGCGCGACGAAGGTCGAATCTTCAGCTGTAGCAATAACCCACATACTGCAAGATGCCAAGGCGTTGAGTAGTGATACCGTTCTTATACATCTTGGTTTGTCAAGCCGACAGTTGAGGTCATCGCATTGTACGGTCACTTTTTGTAAGTCCACTATGTCAAGGCATAGTACTAATTTCTCCAGCAGTGTTGAAATAGCTTCTGAATGACTTGAATATATTGCAATGACGTTGATGGCGGTTCCTGTTAGGACTACGCAGGTATCCTCTTTGTAGCATGTTTTTGCGCCAGCGAGCTTGCTGTTAAACAACACTGCAACCCCCCCACTTGTTCTGCCCGGTCCCTCTTTTTGTACACCCAGACATTCGGTTATACACTAACTTGGAACGACTGTAAGTTTGGTGACCCATGTCTCAGTAAGGACCAACACGTCATACTGCTCAGCTAAAGGAAGAAGTGGGTAACTTGATTTAATGCGTTCACAGTTCCATTGAAAAAATGTAAGTAGCGATCTCTTGTCTTGAGTATGTTGCGGTTGTCTTTGTACTGGTGCGTTTGCTACTGCTGATCAAGCCGGTCACGAGCCTCCAGGAGGCCTCTCGCGCTTGTTCGTCTTTACACCTCGGTTACATGATAGCGTGCAAAGTGCATCGCGCAAGGAGGCTTCAATAGAGTGTTGCAAGGTTTTTTCAAGGGAAGTAGCTCCAGTGGCTTTGCTCAAGTCACCACCCATCTCTCCCGCGGTTGCCCTACAGAGCAGAGAGGGAAACAACTTTTCAAATACTGGTTACCGCTGTTTGAACCGCTTTGATGATACAGGGGACAACCTTGTCTAGTAAACCTTGTACAAGATCTGTAGCTATGTCCATTGAAGGCAACGCATTTTCGCTCTTTTCCACAGGCTTTCGACTTTGATTGTCCAACTTCTCGAGTGTTCATTGCGTCGTTGTTCACCTTCGTACCATTCTTTACCACAGATGACCAGCTGCGCTTCGAAAAGTTATCAGATGGTTGAACGTATTCTACGGGGCGCAAAATAGTAGAGTTAGGGGCCTCAGGTTGCCTCTGAATAGCATTCCGAAAGCCTCGCTTCAACATTTCTATACGGCTGGCCTGAGCCTTGCAATCTCTCCTAAGATGTTCTAGCGAGCCACATCTTCTACATTTTGGCTTCGGAACCTTGCAATCTGCGGCAAAGTGATCCATGCTGTAAGCATCTAAAACACTGCATTGGATCGCAGTATAACACAACCCCATGCTTCTTTAGGCCCAAGCGTATTTCCGATGGGAAGTGGTTTTCAGTAAATGTTAAGATTACGTGTTCAGTTGCTGATACAACGTTAGACATCGGATTTTTGGTTTTAACTCGAGCCACCTCGGTTACTCCTAATGATCTTAGTGCAGATAGGATGGTAGCTTCTGAGATTGACGGGTGCACACCGGATATTTTGCCTTTGACAGAAGAGCGGCCTCCACTTATTCTGGCAGATACTTTAACACCCGCTAGCTCTTGCAGTGACAGCAAGGTGCCCCTATCCTCTTCAGCATCAACAACAATGACAAACTCTCCAGTTTTCGTAAAGCGGGGTTCTTCGATTTTCTCCTTGACATGGCCCACAATCTAGTCACAGACCTTGTTGAAATTATTCTGTAGCTCTTCGCCGCCGGCAGAAAGTATCACTGCCTCTTGCCTGGTCACAACCACCTTTGGCGCCTGCGATCTTTTATGGAGGTGCACGGTAATAAACCCTGTACCATCAGGTTCACCTTCCTTATCACATTGTACTTCTTTTTCTGCTTTGCTCTGTACGTCTGCGCTTGAATCGGGGGAATCTTCATGCGATACACGGCAATTTTTCACTCGCACATCCTCGATGGGGCTCGATGCAGCCGCGCTTTTCTCGTCCTCCAGCAACGCGAGTTGCGCGATCGTCTGTCTCCATGATTCTAGCGATGGATTTATTTGGTCGGCGATCTGTTGACACTGATGCCGGCAAATCCAGCGCCTCACTATCATGGCGATTATGCGATGGGGTGCGTTTCAACGGCATTTTTTAAACACCAAAAAAAAGAGATTTAAACCGGTTCGTCAAGTGCGTAGATAGCGGTGTTGCCACTTAGACTACGACACCTGTGTGACCGGGAACGATCCCTTCTTAACTAGCCCACCCGTTAAGGAATGTATATAAACAACTGACACTGACGGTGACGTTGTTAATTTGAAACGCCACGAAAAGATCAATCAGCTGGAATGAGTGATGATGACGATGTGCTAGTGACGATAATGCTTAAGATGGTACTTAATGGTGAGGTATTGTAGTACTGGGTGTTGATAGGGATGGTGGCTGTGGTGGTAATGGTGCCGACTATGAGTAACAACTAACTGGTGAACGGTGCACTAATGATGAGAGCGCTGAAGGCGGTAGTTGGGTTTTAGATGGTAGAGAATACACACTGATGATGCTGATGGTAATGATTGAAAGTCCGATTATGAATGTGAAAGCGCCGGTTTCCAGGTAGTATAACATGTAGATATTGTCTAGAGAGACTTAACTTGCACACTATTCGTTACGGCATAGATTCACGTTAGAGACCCTTACTAACCACTGAAATAGCAACAATTTTACGCACTGTTACGAAAATACGTCAGAGAAGCTTGAACAGCTGACGGCCACAAGATAGTCTCACGCATGGTACACTACGGATGCAATATCCACCGTTACTTTGTCTATGTAGAGCTGACGGCAGAGAAGAAACCTGCAGGTATCTCGAAGCTGCGTCGAAGCTGCGGCTACGCACCATCTGTTCTACTTAAATTAAGTAGGCGCTGCAGGATGTACCGGTGGCTGTGAAGAATTATTTTAATTCGCCATGACAAAAGCAGATTACGGATACTCGAAATAAAGGGGAGCGCAAAAAACACTTTTAGTAGACACTCTGCAGTGCACTAGACCGTCTTCACTGAAACATCGTGTTCAGTTCGATTATCGCCGCAAGTTCACTCGAAGAGGATAACGGCCAGCCAATCCACCAGAACGACCCGCGCCTCTTTTTTGGTCTGTGACAAATCACGAAGTACCTCACTAACCACATTACCATCCGCTGATATAGCGGCCAGTCCAAGTTGGTCGTGAATGTTAGAAGGGCATGACATTCACGTCCAAGGTCGCATCCAGCGGCGCATATATTATGCTTGAGTTTTCGTCAATCGCAGTTCACACGGGCCATAGTTTTCTCATCGTTTGCTGTTTTTTGAGCGTACTTTACAGACTTGTCGCACGGATGGAAAGTCTAAATCCAAATGTTTTGGAATGTGCGAGTTTGACGACTTGTACTACATGATGGCTGGTGTTGTCGTGAAACAGTTTGATTTGACCTTGTCGATCGGGTCTTCTCAGTTGAATAGCCAACGTTACGCGGTGCACTGGACAATGTAGAGCTCCTTGTTGTCTTCTTTGGGTTGAGATCCTGCTTTATTGTCGGCTTCGACGACGATGTATCTCCTGGAGGCACCCACTCCCTTCTTTGCTCCATATTGACATATAGGCACCATTTCTTATCTTCCGTGACGACTCACTACAGAATTGTTTTTGTTTACACCAATATTTGTAATAATACAATACTAATAATAATAATAATAATATATTTTTTGGAAACAGGGTTTCATTATTGTCATTATGTACATGTATCACAATCACTAATATATTAATTATATAACATCATTGTTATTGCTCGAGTGTTGCTGACCACCTAAGATCATCTTGGCGTTGCCTCTCTGAAGCTCCAATAAAACCCTCTGTCGGAGGAACGCGGTCGATCTTGGCTTCGCTGTAGCCTCAAAGAGCTTCGCCAGATGACTTGAGACCAAACGCCATTACCACATGGTCCTCAAGAATATGTGCGTATAGGCGCGGTTTGTGCATCTCCCGTTGGTAAATGATGTGGCCGACGCCCGCGCTGGCTAGTGCACGATATCCGAGGGCGTACGTGTCAGAGACAGTGACGTCCCAAGCCAGCGGCCGATTATGATCCCAGTCCCGGCTGGTAAGACCGTCCGGTCCACGCCTGTCGTCCCTCTGCAATCCAGCAGGTTCCAGCGTGACGCGGTAGCCGGCTTGCCTAGAAGCGCGCCCGAGGACGTCATTGATGGCATCGTGGCGGCCCTGCATAAGCCCCACCAGCTTAGTGCAGCTAAACCGGTGCAGGCCGCGCTCATCCACTGTTCCACCGCATGGACATTCCTCTTTCTCAAACATGGCAATGCCAAGTCTAAGACCACTAGCGGCACGGAACTGGTCGTCGGCTAGCTTACTGCCTACGAGCTCGGAAGGAAATACGTCGAGCCACGCTCCAGCGGCGTCGGATGAGACCGCTTTTTGTCTAATATTGTCTACATCTAACTCGCAGGCCGACAAAAGAGTTAAGTGGGTAGCCTGAGTGGCGATTTGGTCCCACCCCTTCTGTCTAGTGACCTGTTCCTCAGAAGGACGACCAGACTGACGCGTGTCCCAGAGCCGAACGGCGTCTTGTTGCTGGATCCGTCAGGAAGGCCAGGAAGGCGGGCAAATCAAGTTCCGTGGCCGAGAGAAGGCCCATTCCACCCAGCCGGACCGGTAGGCTTGCCTGCGTCCATGCCTTATCTTCGAGCGTCAGATCGAGAATGTTTTTCAAGGCTCTCCTCACCTGGTCGTCAAAATCCTACGTTTCATGGCAGAAGGAAGGCAGGTGAAGTCTGTCATCGTATTTATTTCACTCATATTAAGTATGCATATAACATGAACAATCATACATATTATACAATTATACACTCAGCTACTCGCGGCATGTTATTCGAGAGAGGCAGTGCAGTGATCTCTTCGCAAGGGCCAGGCAGGCAGATGCATGAAACTTCGTACACGCCTGAGAGAACAGTCGACAAACGCACTCGGTGTACTTTTCATGGAAGCTCGTATTCGAACAAACCAGGTGATGATAGGCATGAACTATGTATCTGGTATAGACGTGGCGATTGTCACACGCAAGGCCAGACCAGAGGTAAGAGGCCCTGAAAACTTCCAGGTCTCCGACCTCTCGTCGGACTTGTTCAATTTTATTTTCCCATTCCGAGAGAAAGCTCTCAAATGGTACTGACAGAAGAAGGCGGGCGACCTTCGACACGTCTCCGTCCGACAGTTTGGCCGACACGGCCCACGTGGTTGAATGATTTCGCTCAGAATTACCACCCGACTCGCCCGCGGTATGCAGGAGAGTCAAATCTGTAAGTCGAGCACCGCGTCGGAACTCCACCAAGTTCTTCCTAATGACCACTGCCAGAGAGCGTGTATTCTTGCAGTCTACTGGCACCTTAGAACGACTGGAGCGAAGGAGAAAAGGTTAAGCCAGGCGGCGTCGTCGTTGTCCAAAGCTACCTTTAAGCACACCTCTGACAGTGCGTCAGCCACCGACTTCCTGGCCACCATGGGCAGAATGCGAACCAACTTTCTATTTTTGATGTAGGCTTGGATGCACTCCGTGAGATCATGATTGATTTTGTTCGAGGCCCCGCTGTAAAGGGGTATGGCGTCTCCGCCCCATGCTTGACTGTGACATGTCTACGGAGGCCTCGCCTAGCAAAGGTCTGGCCGCATAGGTGACATGTTACCTTGTTAGGCCCCAGGGGGTTTGGTGTAGTCGCAAGGTTCTGTATAGACGTAAAGGTTGGGCCGACTCCTTCTGAAGGATTCGACGAAGTGACCCGTGTGGGTTGTGCCACCGTTCTGCCGATGCTGTGATCGTCCGTCATTATGATTGCCTGAGATCGCTAGCAACCGTCAAAAGCGTCAATAATGGTCGTAGCGCATTCGTGATTGACTTAATAATTTTCGACAACTCAGATTTGACAGATATTAAGTCAGGTTTGACGGCCTTTACTTGGGTTACCGCCGGACAGTGCGGCATTAGCAATGAGCTCTGAGTCGTTGGCCGATTTGTCGCGTATCACCACGACCCTCACTTACGTTTTTAATTCAGTCAAAATGCTACCGTGAACATTTATGGCTTTGCTATGGAGCCGTCTTAGACAATTTTCTTTAATCAGCGTGACCGGCTCCTCCTCAATCGTTGCCTCCTTCATGCGCCTGTGCAGCTCAGCTGCACGGTGGTTCTCTTTCACCTTCTTAATTTCCTTAGCACTTATCTTTGACTTACATCTGTTGCAGAATTGTGGATTTCTAAATGCCTTTGTGACTAGGGTCGGCTCTTAAGCATTTCCTGGCTGGAGCTCCGCTTCCAGCTTTAGAGCCTCTTTTAGCTTACTTCATAGCTCTGCTAGTTCGAGACGGTCTTTTTCATAAAGCCTCTCGGCCTCACTGTGAAGCCTCTCTGATACCCGTTTGATGTCAGATTGGGTTTTAGTGTGCTTGGCGGTAAGAGCTTGCAATTTAGAGGCGAATTCTTGAAGTGCTTTTATCATGGAGTTCAATCTACAAGCTGTTTTGCCGCCGTCTTTCTTAGTTCCTTACGGCCCGTCCTCTCGGGCTTCTCTGAAGTGTCCCAGAACATTTGCTCCACCCCAGCCCCTGCCGGTGGAGAGCGACGCATGGGGCCTGCCGTACCGAGTAGTTATGGCAAAACTCCGGAGACCTCCCCGAAACACTTCCCGGATGTTACTGCGGAAGACTGTAACTGGTCTTTTTCCGGCACAGCCGCGGAGAGAAAACGAGGAGTTCTCGGTCACCCCAGGAGACATTCCGGAGGTAACGCTGAAGGAGGTCGATCAAGCCTGGAATAGGTTGGCAACCGGTAAAGCGCCCGGTCTAGACGTAATTCCCCCAGAGGTAGCAAGGCTACTGGTCAAAAAGTGGCCTTAGGTCTTCCAAGACCTGCCAGCAAGCTTCTGAAAGTGGGGAGATTCCCGAGGCTGTGGAAAAGGGCAAGCCTGGTTCTGATCCCCAAACCCGGGGGTAAAACGGGGCTTTCGGCTTACCGGCCCATATGCCTCATTGACGCTATGGGTAAGATCCTGGAGAACGTTATAATCAAGAGATTAAACGACGAGGTTCGGGAAAAGAACGCTCTATCAGATGCCCAGTACGGTTTCCTGAAAGGCAGATCCACATTGGGGGCTCTAAAGAAGGTTCTGAAACGGGCGGGTGAGAAGACTATAAAGACCCCTAAAACAAGGGGATTCGTGCTCCTGATCCTCCTGGATGTCAAAAATGCCTTTAACACAATGAGTTAGAAAGTGTTAGAAAGTAATTGTGGAGGCAATGAAGAGGAAGGGCTTTTCCCTCTACCTCCGTCGAATGATTTCATTCTACCTGGATGACAGAGGCTTGGTTGCAGGGGGGCGGTAGTACGAGGTTATTGCCGGAGTCCCACAGGGCTCGATTCTAGGACCCGTGCTCTGGAACATAGCTTACGACGGGGTGCTCGAGATCCGAGGTCTCCCGTATGGGGTGGAGACGTTGGCGTACGCCGATGACCTTGCACTCATGATAACGGCCAGGAGCGCAGGAGCCCTGGAGAGCGCCGCCAATGAGGCCTTGTCAATGGTGTCCGAGTGAGTGGAGTCCCATTACTTGAAACTGGCGCCCGACAAGACGGAGGCGATGTACCTAACAGGCAGAAAGAGGACGACCGGCATTAACCTTGTGATGGCAGGCCACCCGATAGAAATCAGAAAGAAGGTAAAGTACCTTGTGGTCATGCTAGACATTGGACTGACCGGATCGGCACAGCAAAAGTACGTGGCCGAAAAGGCCCAAAAGGTCTTCCTGAACCTGGCGCGGATCATGCCTAGGGTCGGTGGGGTGGCTGAGGTGAAAAGAAGGCTCCTGACCTCGGTGGCCGAATCAACGGCGCTATACGCAGCCCCAGTCTGGGAGGACATGACAATGCGGACGGCAAAAAAATAGAGGGGCACTAAGGTCGACCCAGCGAACGCTGACAATCAGAATAAGCCGGGCGTATCGAACAGTCTCGACCGAAGCTCTCCTAGTCCTAGCCAAGATGCTGCAAGGGGTTCTCCTAGTGGCTGAACAAAGTTAAATGTATCTAGACAAAGGTCTGGATCTCACCAGGCCTGGAGTGCCACCATATCGGCCTGGCATGAGGAATGGGCGCAGGTAAGACCCGGTGTGACCACAGGGAGCTGGACCAAGAGTCTGATACCGGACCTCAGGGTATGGTATGATTGCCGACACGGAGAGCTTTCCTACTGGACGACTCAGGTTCTGACCGGACACGGCCAGTTCCAGAGCTACATGTCAAGGATCAAGAAGGCCATCAGCGATATTTGCGTTCTGTGCGACTCTGGAGAAACGGACAACGTAGAGCATACTGTTCTGCGGTGTGATGCTCTCAGGGAAGCACGGGACGCAGCACCAACCGCTGTGAGAGGCCGACCCATCAAGGAGGTGGTCGCCCATATGATGACTTCGGCAGAGGCATGGAGGGAGGCGACGAATTTGTTCGACGTCGTTTTGACACTCAAGACAGCCTAGGAAACGGCCAAGCGGGAGATATTTGAGCGGGTCTCTCGGGAGAGTGGTCGAGACAAGGAGCCGAGGGAGGGGGGAGGGGGTGGGGAGCAACCAGGCCCTCATGGTCTCGACGCACCCTCACAGGACGGATTACAAAATGGCATCCCCCTATCCAAGCGCAGGTAGACATGCGGTATGATAGTCAGGGATAGAGCTGATTGAAGGAGAACGGCAGAGACGCCTCTCCCACGGCTTCGATGTAATGCCAACGTAATACCGAGACTGGGGGGGTGGGGAGAAATCCGGGTTTAGTGGGTTTGCGAGTCTCACACTAGCCACGCAGGCTGCTAGTGGCGCATGTGCATCATGCATTCCCGAAACCTCCCAGAACAAAAAAAGCTCCTGCCGTTCTTGATCATTGGGGATTTTGGTCGTGGCCAGTGAGTCAGTCTCCAATCCGCCATCACTCTCTTCCATATGAGCTACTACGCGGCTGGCATCCGGGGCTCTTGTTATAGCCTTTTCTTAAGAAGGATTTTCTTCGTTCATACAGGCCATGATAGAATCTTCGTTCATGGTCAGATTGAGCTCATTCATTCCCTAGTCCCTTATCGGGGTATAGGTTGCCTGGTAGGCAAAAGCGATTATCCACCTAAGTCTTAAATATACTTATATTGGTACCCTAGCACTGTCATGCATATACAGATACATATATATACTGTTCGGTGCAGTACTACTATATATATTATACTACGTGTACACACTGCGTGATATTGCTATATGTAATGCGTCATATATAATACACATATACAAGATGTCGACGAAGCAATAAGGCATGCCGCCAGCGTTGCTGGCCTCTTGTTTGTAAAAGAACCACAGAAAGGAGCCAACGACCGGTGGTCAAATTGTGGTCGGTTGGACGAATCCGGATTGGCTGGTAGTCGTTCGGTTTATTCACCCTACCCTTGGTAGCTACAAGTTACAATTTGCACGCCTTATAATTCACTGTTACAACTAAGCAGGTATTTCACACGTTCCGGCAGTGATTGTGCGTCGATTAACGCGCATCGTGTCAAGTGATAGCGGTTGATGTTACATTCTCCACAAAATTTGCACACGCATTCGTCAATTTCATAACACGCGTCAGACAATGGTGATAACCATGCCAGGTTATCCTACACAACAGTGTCCGACTTGTTTGTAGAGCCTTTTCCCACTTATATGTAGAGAACGCTGGTCCCTCTGTATAATTCTGCATTACAAAATTAATATTTCTTTCTTCTCTAAACACTAGGTATCGGTCCAAGGCATCTGCACTAAATGGCATTCCGTCAGATATGAGGTCTTCCGTAAAGGTTCCTTCTCGACATAGTGCTAACGCTAATGTCGCCGATGCATTCCTAGGTAGTCCAAGTGCACGTTATATAAAGCAGTTCTTAACTCGCTCGATGTTTTTGAGGTCTGTTAGCTTAAGGTGAGACGCATTTACTTGTAAGCTATATCGAACTATTGGTGCAATTTTATTTTAAAAAGGTTGACGGCAATTTTTAGGTCAGTGTCACGAGGTTCTCCAAGAAGCATTATAGTTGCCGTTGCCTTGGCCCGTCTTCCAAACGAGAGTCTTGAAGTTAGCGTCACTCCTAAGTATGGGAAGTAACTTACTAGCTCTACAGGGGCGCCATTTGTCTTTTTATTTATCTTGTTTATATTCATTGACAGTCTATTCTCATTGCACCACTTTGCCGATTTGCTGAGATACAACTGTCTCAGGATTTTGCGAGAACGACCAGGTCATCAGCATAGAATGCATGTGGTGCTTTTACTTTTCGTAGAACTTCCGTCAGACCTGCCACGTATAGGATGAATAAAAACAATTTAAACATGTATTCACCTTTGCCAGGTAGTATAAACACATATATATATATATATATATATATCTTCAATGTATACAATAGCGGCTAAAATTGCACCATTGGGCATGGTCGTGTCACATTGGGAATTTAGCCCACACGATACCCGGTATATAAGTATATACTACACGGACTATATGGCTACAACACAATTTTTTCCTATATGGAAATAGACTAGAAAGTGCACATCGCGAATATTTTAAGATGGGGTCAGTCAGGCTACCTGGGAAAGGGACCAGAGCACAGGAAGCGGCGTGGTATCTTCCACAGTGTGCTTCGCATCTAAAGCACCTGCAATGGCTATCTGGTTCGTGGAAGTCCCGCACGATACGCAGTTTATGATGAAAGCCGTGTACGGCATAGCGGGTTACGACATGACGGTTGTAACAATACGCCCCTCTCCATTCGTGACGTGTCATAGCTCCAGTTTTGAAGAATTTATCATCGATATCCGCGAAATTTAACTTTAAGCATTCGAGGCTTTCCTTAAGAGCCGTTGTCGCCGACAGATCGAAGCGGTGCCGCAGATCTTCGGTGAACAGCGGTGTGTCTGCCAGGAGATATACTAGGCGGTTCCGGGTCGAGATGTGTAATCCCAGAGCCCTCTTGAAAAGAGACCTTAACACGGTTAAGCTGTTCGAGGTTCTGTGCCGTGAGGTCCTCCCAAATGACACGTATCCCATACGACGCGATCGGGGCTATTTTGAAATCGAACAGTCTCAAGGCGGTTCCGAGTGACAACAGCTGCGGCTATTTTATTGCCCATACGGCGGTCACTGCCTTCCTACACCTCTCGGCAATGTGTGCGGTGAAGCTGCGCCCGTTATAAAAAAACAGTAGCCCCAGGTATGGAAACCTATTTACGTACGCAAGCGGTACACTGGCGAATCGCAAGGTGTCAGTGCCAGTGATCCTGCCGCCCCTCCTGAATTTCATTGCTTCTGTCTTTCTCTGGTTTACCATTAGACCCAAAGCATTTACAGCGACGTAAAGACGGGCTAGGGCTTGCTGTACCTGAAACCTGTTTGGACCATATATGACCAAGTCGTCCGCGTACAAGATAGTTTTGACTAGATTTCTCGGGCTTCTTATTTGGGCGGGCAAGTCCTTCAGTAGGATAGAGAACAGGAAAGGGCCCAGGTTGTCAGCCTGAGCTAGGCCTGTTGTCTGGACGAAAGGTTCGAGTTCGGCGATACCATCCTCGATGAAGGTTGAGCACTTTAACTGGCACTCCGACCTCTGCCAACCTGCGTAAGGCCATGTCTCTAAGCGCCGAATCAAATGCTGCCTTGAAATCGACGAAGACTGCATACAGTGGGTTCATCGCTATGGCTAACGCCCTCTTAACGTCCTCCACCAGAATCGTACAGGCGGTTTCTGTCGAGCGATCTCTGCGGAATCCATGCTGCTCGGTCGGGATAGCTCCTACGCCCTCCAGGTAGTCACACAGTCCCCATGTCAGTAGACACGAGAGTGGCTTATAGCATACGCTCTTCTTCGCGGTAGCCCGCCAAGATGACAATAGGGCCGGATCCCCCTTACCCTTAGGTATAACTAGCAGATTTGCATCCCTCCACTTTGCTGGGAGCGTGCCCGTTCGAATCAAAGCATTGAATAGCGCAGACCAGCAAGGAGCAAGAAAGAGTGCACATTTTAGATGCTCATTGCGCACTAAGTCTGACCCGGAGGCTTTATTACTGCGGAGACTTCGAAGTCCTTGTAGGACCTCCTCGACGGTGAACTCTTGCTGGAGGGAGTCCCTTAGCCATGTCGTCGATTCACCCCACACGGCGACTAGGTTTAGCACATCGCGAGGAATGGTGTCCCGTGAAGCGAACATTTCGGAGAAGTGATTAATGAGAGCTGACGAGCTTGTAGGGCAGGCCGCGGTGCTCCCTCGGTGGACCAGCCATCTGTAGGGATGACGCTCTGCGTCGGCTATAAGGCGAGCCTCCAGCATCTCCTGATACCTCTTGCGCTGCGTCGCGTATGTTTTCCTACAAAATGTTCTCAATATCGAGGCCAGCTGATGGTAACCCGGATGCGATTCCGTTAGGAACCTGAAGGTAATCTGGGCTCGGCGAGCAAGGCGACAGCAGTAGTAAAACCATGCTCTGTGCTTTTTGGAAAAAGAAACTGGATGTATACTAGAGTGCAGCACTTCGAGTAGGCGCTGCGCATACACCTCTGTGTCTATCACGTCCGGCACAGGGAGCACTTCATGAGCACGTTTTAGGAGCATATTCGCATTGAGCCGGCGTGGGAGGGCAAGTCGCCTGGCCGTTCTCGTTGACCCTTTCTGAACCGTGAGGTCCACGGCCACTTGAACGTGGGCTTGAATGCATGCGCCTTCACGAAGCTTGTTGTTTCCCCTCTGATACGTGATCACTTCTTTAGGCACGTTGGTGGCGAACACGTCGATGACCGAGCTTCCGGAGTACCCCAAAAATGCTGGCGATAGCTTGGAATTGACTATTCAACAGCCGTAATGTGCTAGGGTGTCTCGGAGGGCTATGGTGCGGCTTGAGTTCGGCTGATCGAGGCGGGCGTTGAAGTCACCAGCGACTACCGGCTAGGGGAGATACTGCTTCTAGACCGCTGATCAGCTTCTCTACCATAGTGAGTGTAGACTTCGAATCTGCGGGTCGGACATATGCTGCAACTACAGACATTGTCGGGCCTCGTAGGACTATGACGTTATTCTCCGCTAGACACGTCGTGAAGTCACCTAGCTTGTGATTGTAGAAAACGGAAGTACCCCCACTTGGCCGCCCTGGCCCGCTGCCCTTTCCAGCGAGGCAATGCACTGCATAGAAACTCGGAAGGTCAAAAGGGGTGGTCTCCCAGGTTTCCGTCAGCACTAGGATGTCCAGTCCATCCAATGCGTCGGGGGCGAGGAGCTCTAGCGAGGAAGCTCCCTCGCAGTTCCATTGTGCAATTATTATTGTTTCTTTTTTGTGTGAGACCCGACCTCGTTGTGCGCTCCTCGATCGACCTCGGGATCCACTTGCATTGAATGCCGATGGGCCAGTTGTCACCGTTGCCAAGACTTGCTTCACGAATTCTTCTAATGTGGGCAAGGGAGAAGCTCGTGTGACGCTGCGTGTCGTTGTCGTTTTGTCGTTGTTTCGATCCCTTCGACGATTGCTCCGCTTTGAATCAGCTTGGCCATGTTGAGTCGTTCTCAAAAAACTGACCCGGCTCGGGGAACAATGCCTGATATGGGTGGATCTGTTGTTCGAGGCTTCGTGTGCAGCTGTCGATGTTGGTTTGACAATCGGATTTACATATTTTTGACTCTTGCTCTTCTCACGCGACAAGATTCTCACCCTTAAAAAAAGGCTTAATTCTTCTCGCTATGTTGTAGGCGATTTTATCCGCTACTTCGCCTTTATAGCCGTAGCACTGACTCTTGACGACCGATCGTTGACAGATTGAGAGGGCAAGAACTGAGAACTTAGCACCGTCCTGGGCCGGTTTCCTCGTCAGAACGTCGTTAGCTACCTTGCAATCCTGACCGAAGAGGGGGACGGAGAGGATGTGCACCTTGGATCCTGGGCCTGCTGATATCAGCTTTTCCGAGAAGTTCTCGACTTTACTGATGTATCTGTCACTTTCAAACTCCATACACTCATGGTAGCCGGCTTGCAGGAACACCGCTACCGGTCCATTTGTGGCATCAATGTTTTTTTCCGCTTCGATGATAACACTGTCGATGTCCATCTTGACCGCAGAACGGATTGCGAGTGGCGTTTTCTTCAGTAGACTTCGCCTCAGCGTTGAGCCAAGTGGTTGCACGATGTTGTCGCCCATCACAAGAGCTGTTTTCCGCGGCGGAGTCGGCGCAGGGCACTCAAGCGGTTTCATCGAAACATCGATCATTTCGCTCTCCTCGGTCAGCTGAGCAGGCTGCCTATGCTTGGACTTCCAGCTTCGCACTTCCTCTTCAAGCTCTCTCACGCGATGGAACAGAAAAGTCACTAGTTGCATTGATTTACATTTTAGCGCACATTGATCTAAACATTTCATTAACTCGTCTATTGATTGGTCCGCTGTTGGCACTGAGCAAACTCTACACCGCCATTTGTACGAAGGATCAGCTGTCGGTGCAGCTTCGTCATTTGTTTTGCAGGCCACGTGAATAACTCTAGCACATTTCGAGCAACACACGGATAGTGCACCTTGTAGACCCTCTTCACAACTCGCGCAGTAACTCAGGTAATTCAGTCGAGGTTCCTTCGCACGCGGGGACGGCGGATAGGGCAGGGTTTGTTTTCTAGCCCCTGTGGGCACTGCTGTTACCGTGTCATCTGTTATTATTGTTTTTGTAGTGCCCGCCGCACTGCTGACCGGCCCCTGTTGATGTTGCGGTTGGATCATTCCGACACTGTCCATTCCGTCGAATAAGGC
This sequence comes from Dermanyssus gallinae, assembly GCA_003439945.1. Lineage (NCBI taxonomy): Eukaryota > Metazoa > Arthropoda > Arachnida > Mesostigmata > Dermanyssidae > Dermanyssus > Dermanyssus gallinae. The sequence goes on from QVRM01006120.1 coordinate 43,492, forward strand.
CTTCTTGGAACGGTTCGAGGATTAATCCTATAAAAGGATCCCGCTTAATCGTCGGTGTGCTGACCGGCCGTAACAGGCCCTACCGATTTGGAGAAGTCGTGCGTAAGGAACGTTGGCCGTTGAGTCAGGACGTTTCGCGACGGGGGGTGTGCTCACCTGCTCCTAGAGAAAGTTGAGGAATCGGGGATGGCGCAGTGCACGGCTCGAAGACGAATCGTTTGACACCAAGCACGCCTCACACGGCCAAACTACTCACTAGAAAGGCACTAAGCTCAGGAGCACTAATGAACACGACCGCACCGGTCAACAGTCAGCTGACATCGGATGAATAAAGACGGACTTACACGAGTCTCCCTGGGCGACACCGGTTCTCTGTATGATTGGGTCCCTGACGTAATGGTCGCCGTTTTTAATAAAGATGTGGTTATAAACTATCATCACCAATGATGAGGCTAAGGCCGATATTTTCAAAAACTTCTTTGCCTCAGTTTTTGTTTCTCATCAGGTCTCGTCTTCCCCTTCGATTCATCCACCTCCCAACACCCTTCTCAGCCCCCCTATTTGTGTAGATGATAAACAAATAGTTAATAAAATTAAAGAGCTCAAGTCCAAATGTAGTATCACACCTGACTCAATACCACCATTGTTCTACAAAAAGTTAGCCATAGATCTAGCACAGCCTCTGCGATTGATTTTCCAAAGATCTTATGAAGAAGGTGTGGTCCCTCAACCCTTTCGTCTCTCGGTGGTTACTCCAGTTCATAAAAAGAATTCTTTGTCTGATGTTGATAACTACCGCCCTGTTGCCCAGGAAGTCGTCGCCTGCTTGATTTTCGAGAAGATCCTTGTTGACCACATTAATCGTTTCTTGAGTCTCAATAACCTTTTGGACCATAATCAACACGGATTCACAAGGGGCAAATCAACCTCGACGCAGCTACTCGAGACTGTTCACGATTGGGCACTCTATAAAAACAGGGGTGAAAGAGTTGACTGTGTCTACTTTGATTATTCTAAAGCATTTGATCGAGTACACCACCATACCCTTGTTAAAAAGTTGTCTGTTCTAGGGATTGACAATCGTACCGTATCCTGGATTAGAAGCTATCTGAGTGATCGTAAATTCTGCGTTAGGGTAAACAACTCGTATAGTGACTTTATACATTGTCCGTCTGGTGTTCCGCAAGGCTCTTGCATAGGTCCATTGTTATTCAATTTATTTATTCTTGATATTGGAACCGTACTACCCCAAGGAGTGACATACAAGCTTTATGCTGATGATCTGAAGCTGTACTGTCCCACTGACACGCTAGAGGGAAAACAAACACTACAACTAGCCATAGATGCTGTCTCTCGTTGGTGTGCTGAAAATGATATTGTAGTACTGCCGGTCGCGGCGGCACTTGTCAGTGAAGGTGAACCATAAGACAGATGCGGTAGGTATCGATGCTGGTTCCTTAGTGGCAGGCCACCAAGGTCAGCGGCTTTATTTGGTGCGGCATTGTACATAACTATCTATTACATTCAAGTTCTCACTAGTACGCTCCATTTCCGAGCCGCCTCGTCTGTCGCGTCGTTTGCTATACGGGTGCCCTATAGGAGTGTAACCTACGTCGCCGAGGCTGACGCGTGTTGTTCGTGGAGCGTCTATTCGCAGCCACTCTCGCTGCCGTGAAGCGGCGCAGGCAGCGGCGGCAGCGAGGTCAGCTCTCCACCGGGCGTGGAGGTCGCGCCCTCTGGCGGTCAGTGCGCCATTCGATTGTTTGCCTTTGGAGAAGGCGGATCTCTCTGTTGGCGGGAACAGCTGGCTGGAGAATTGGTGTGGTGTTGTGTACTGTTGGATGTGTGGTGATTCTAATTGTGTGGATGTGAATAGGTGTGACCTGTGTATACTACACTTCCTCCCCTCACGAAAAGACTCGTCCCGAGTCTGGCAACGTAGAGTGTTTAGCTTATTGGATCTCCACGCGGCGAGGCGGGCTGTTTCCTTCGGCTGAGCGCGCAAGTTATACCAACTTGAAGTTCGCTGTGGTTGTGGATGATCGGTGGGCTGTTGGTCCGCCGCCGGAGATGGCTGATCTTTACTAGTGGGGTGGTTGGTTGGGTTCATGAGTTCCTCGTCGGTTCGGGGCACGAAAGGTTTGAGACGCGAGACGTGTATGATTTGTCTTTTCCTCCGGGTCCTTGGCATCTTTGCGTTCGGCGCGGGTTCGATCTCGAAGTTTGTTGGTCCGGTCTTCCGTACGATCGTGTACGGCCCGAAGTATCGTTTTTGTAGCTTATCCGAGTGGCCTACCGTGCGTACCGGGTTGTGTAGCAGCACCTGTTCTCCGGGCTCGAAGTCGATGGTTTTGCGGTATCGGTCGGCCCGTTCTTTGTTGTTGCTCTGCTGTGTCGAACCACGCCGCGGCTATGTCTTGTAGCGCGAACCGCACGCCTGCGAGTTTACGATCATCGCTGTAGCCCTTGAACGTTGCCGTAGCCTCGAAGTCGCGGAGCCATTGGGCGGCCCTCGAAGACGACGTCCTCCCCGTGAACTTCGGTGGGTCCTGGGGGACCTGCACGACGACGGAGTTGAGCGCCATCTCTGGAGTCTCGTGGCCCGACGTTACGCTCTCGAAGGAGTCGTCCGAGGTGACCGCGACGTTGAGGATCGGGGCGGTGTTGTACGTCCGACCGGAGCGAGTCGTACTCATGCGTGGTCTGACCGCAGTGACGAGTTTCGGTCGGGAGCGTGACCGTGAGCTGTCGTAGCTCTACTCGTCGGCGGCTCCTTAGGGAGCTGGTTACAGCGTCCACCCGGCACTCGTCTTGTAGTGGGGGCTCGGTTCCTCGGGGAGCTGGTCGCAGCGTTCACCCGGTACTCGCCTTGTAGTGGGGGCTCGGTTCATCGGGGAGCTGGTCGCAGCGTCCACCCGGTACTCGCCTTGTAGTGGGGGCTCGGTTCTTCGGGGAGCTGGTCGCAGCGTCCACCCGGTACTTGCCTTGTAGTGGGGGCTCGGTTCTTCGGGGAGCTGGTCGCAGCGTCCACCCGGTACTTGCCTTGTAGGGGGGCTCGGTTCCTCGGGGAGCTGGTCGCAGCGTCCACCCGGTACTACTCGCTCAGTGAGAGGTCTGGATCGTCCCGCATCTCCACCACTCTGTTGTACTGCCGGTCGCGGCGGCACTTGTCAGTGAAGGTGAACCATAAGACAGATGCGGTAGGTATCGATGCTGGTTCCTTAGTGGCAGGCCACCAAGGTCAGCGGCTTTATTTGGTGCGGCATTGTACATAACTATCTATTACATTCAAGTTCTCACTAGTACGCTCCATTTCCGAGCCGCCTCGTCTGTCGCGTCGTTTGCTATACGGGTGCCCTATAGGAGTGTAACCTACGTCGCCGAGGCTGACGCGTGTTGTTCGTGGAGCGTCTATTCGCAGCCACTCTCGCTGCCGTGAAGCGGCGCAGGCAGCGGCGGCAGCGAGGTCAGCTCTCCACCGGGCGTGGAGGTCGCGCCCTCTGGCGGTCAGTGCGCCATTCGATTGTTTGCCTTTGGAGAAGGCGGATCTCTCTGTTGGCGGGAACAGCTGGCTGGAGAATTGGTGTGGTGTTGTGTACTGTTGGATGTGTGGTGATTCTAATTGTGTGGATGTGAATAGGTGTGACCTGTGTATACTACAATATGATGATATCCATACCCAAGTGCGCAATACTTAGCTCCAAGAAACAGTGTTTTGCTTATAAACTTGACAATCAGGATATACCATATACCTTGTCCATACGTGATCTCGGCGTAATGGTTACCCCAAGCCTAGATTTTGATTTACATATAACACAAACAATCAAATCGGCTAATGCGGTGATGAATACGGTATTTCGTTGTTTTGTCGTAAAGAAACCGGAGTTCTACCTGCATTTGTTCAGTAGTCTTGTACTTCCCAAATTCCTTTATTGTTGTGAAGTTTGGCGTCCCTTCCTTAACAAACATCTTGCGGCCATTGAGCGCGTACAATCACGTTTTATAAAGAGAGTGAGCATGCGCTGTAATATACCTCGTGCAAATATAGAACTCAAATCAATTTCTGATATGTTTGATCAAGCCGACACGAGGATGTATAATCGTTTACGCAAGCTCGATATGTTAGATAAGTTCTTTGTAGTAAAACCTAACTCGCTGCGTAGTGGTATGACTATTAATGCCTTGCAAGTTGCCTCAAATGATAGAATTAATAACTTCTTTCCTTGGAGGATTTCGAGAAAATTGCACGCATTGAACAAAATGTAAACATTTTGTGTAAACATGTACATAATAACAATGACAATGATATTAATAACACTCTACAAATATCTATACACTTGCAATTATACAATATGCCCACCCTTTTGGCTCAATAAAGGCGCTTTTGAAAAAAAAAAAAAAAAAAAAAAAAAAACTAACATGTCATGCAGGAGGTTATACATCGGGCCCGTAATTGCGTATCTGCTGTGAATGACTTGCTGATCCCTGGGTACGCAGTCAAAGGCGGTTTTAAAGACAACAAATGCTGCGTATGAATTGTGCGCTCGTAGAGCCTCGAGGCGATAAGCGAAGTAAACACTTTATACTCGTACATCACGCTTTTTAAGGAGATGCTTCGGTATGATTTTGGGTCTGGAGCATCTCCTTTGCTGAGTGTAGCTTTTTATCCACTTATCTGGTATTTTACCTTCGCGTAGGCACATATTGTAAAGTTTCGTTAATGGGGAGCAAAACATGTTATGTTGCGCTTATGTTGCGCTCTTATGTTGCGCTTTAAGTGCTTGTACACAATTTGGACTGACCCCGCTGACCTGTCATTTTGCTTTGATGTAACTGCTAGTCTTACTTCGGCTTCCGTAAAAGGGATGAACTCAAATTCGGTCGTCTCACCGCTGAGAATTTTGTGAAATGTGTCGTCCATTCTATGTAATTAATTGGTGGATTACCTGTGGTCGGACGTGTCGGGTAGAGAAGCTACGGCCTGTATACGCTGTCTTGTATGATACGCATTTTCTGTTTTTCTTTGTATCGGAGCCTCTTTTCTTTCTTAATGGCCTTAAATACTCTTTTTAGGAGACCTCACTCTTGTAAACCTAATTGGCTCATGTCAATATGTGTACATATAATATGTTTGATGTACTTGCATTCTTGATCAAACCAGGGTTTGTGTAACCGCGGTTTCATTTCCTTTCTAGGCCCGGCTGCTTGGCTGGTAGTCCTGTTCAATCTCAGTGTGGGTCAGCGTGCCGACATGCCAGAACTGCCAGAGTTGGGCACCAGGCTCGATCTTGTACACTCACAGTCACACGCTGTCATAAGTGCGGCACTCTGGGTCACGTCGCAAAAGTTTGCCTCAAAAGAGTCCCTCTCATGTTGTAACTGCGTGGTACCCGGCATGCAGCCAACTCTGCAGCCTATCCAAGATAGAGGATGAAGATAGCCGAGGCCAGGCGCCACTTGGACCATGCGGGCCCTCGACGGAAAATGCAAAACTGTTCTTCAACAATAACCGAAAAAATCCGCCTCTCTTCCCATGCGGAATCGTCGCCTATCCTTGAGCCCACGGAAGGCAAGGCGCTGAGCGAGAAAAGCCCTCCTGATGATACGCTCGGACTGCACTCTCTCTGCTTGACGATCCTAATGTCAAACTGGCAAAAAAGAACCAGACGGCCTGAGTTGTGGATGCATTGTGCATAACCTGCCATCATGTCTACGAGTTACGGGTTGTCGAAGAGGATCAAACTTTATATGGATAGACGTGCACAGCGTCGATCGTTTGTACAGTAGTCCCAACGGCACGCTGGACGCCCTGGAGGGACTTCTCGAGGACATGACATTGTCAGCGAGGGATTTTCTTCTACCACTAGTAGTCTATATCGGACTTTAACGCAGTCTCGACAACATGGGGGGCAACTAGCACTAATAGAAGAGGCAGAGTTGTTCTTGAGTGGTTAGCGATAGATGGCCTTGTTGTTCTTAATAAAAAAACGACCCTACCTTTCACTGCGAGGGAACTGAGCCGCACATCGATTTGACGATCTGTAAGAGAAGCTTTCAAATTGAACCATACTACTTGAAAAAGAGAACCTTAGCGATCACTACTGTATATAATTTGACGTTGAAGGAGCCACTACATTAGCAGCCCTTTCTGTCCCGGTTAGGCCACCCGATTAAAACTACCTGACAACAGAGAGCTGCAAGGGATGCTGGCAAGGATACTAGAAGTAAACAGAGAACCTGAAAGCGCTCAAAATCTTTAGAACGTTTTGGAGAGCAAGGCGCCAAGCAAACATGTTCAAAGCGACAGCCTCCAGTTTTGCCGAAATATTGGTAAAACGGAGAGATTGCGGAAGCCCGCTGACGCTGCATTCACGCCAGGCGAAGATTTACCAGGGCAAGGCGCAGCAGCATGGATAAGACAAGCATTGCGCAATTGCAAAAGGAATTTAGAAGTCTTAGCGCCACTCTACGCAAAACTATAGCAGAGAGCAAAGCACGATGCTGGAAGG
>QVRM01006120.1:55000-64048 GCA_003439945.1 Dermanyssus gallinae
GTATGAACAAGCAAGTAATTATTGCAGTTACACATACCATTATGCAACATATAATTATTTAGAATAGTGCTTCGTTCGGCATGAAGGAAAATATCTAGCACTTTATAGAACTGCAAACGCCTGGCGATTAGCTGCGGCAGAAATCACGTGCGATTTTCTAATAAAAAAAAAATTACTAATGATAAAAAAAACAGAAATATACTAAATTGAATAGACAAACAGTTTTATGTGCACATTCCTCTCTTTTTATGAACGCAGCCTTAGTTGAAAATAGGACAAGCTTAGTGTTTCCCGAGCCTGCGGAACTACCCGTTGTAACTTGACGCTTCTAGAGAAATCAAGTTTTAGCAGCATTTTCCCATCAACTACGTCAGGGCACATACTTTATAACGAAACTAATCTTTGAGCATTGTTTAAATGCCCCAGTTTGGGTTTACAACAGACTCCTTATTGTGGGTACTCTATAGGGTCGTAATTCGTTTTGGCTCGCGTCTGCTAGTTGGCAAGAACGACGCAAACTGGCGCAAAGCATTCAGCCTAGCCCACCGCTAAATGCGACAGAAACAGTGGGTAGAGTCAACTGGGGCCTCCGAATAGCGACATTGCCAAGAGCGACGGCCTAGATTCAACGGGAGCTCCTGGAGCTGGCTTCAAAAATAACGAAGCCAACCTATCTCACTGATAAGACACGACGTAATATGTACCGGGCTGCTCACAAGCGTAGGCGTACATTTGCGGGCCACATGTTACAAACAGAGAGGAGGATGCTGGCAGGAGAAGGAAGCGACCAACTCCTGGACGGGGCACTCGAATATCAAGGAGGCCACCATAACCGTCTAGCGAAAAGAATGGAGGAACCATGCGCAGACGGAGACCAAAGGGTGGACCAACGCAGTGGACCAACGAGGTCTCAAAGTTTGCTACACGCGAAACCAAGACGAAGAGCTCTTACACTACTATACACGGATGCTAGCCTGTCATCGGTAGTTTTAGGCGTGCAATTTTAAAATAGGCGAAATAAGCTCAAGTATTTTGAGCAACTTTGCAGAAGCTAGTCTTCTAAAGCGCACCATACGCATTACGCTGCCAAAGATAAGAAGGTGAAGACAAACGTGGGTATAGTGAATTTGCAAGTCCCCTACTTTACTACCCACTAGCAGATATTGATGACGCAAAAACTTACCATGGTAATTTTTATATCCATGTTGAGATATTTAGGGTTTTCCTAACAGTTTTTGACTCTCTTTCTTTCTGTGCCACACGGTGAGTTCCAAGCCGCCACAACAACAAGAACACCAACAACAATAACAACAACAACACTACCGTACAAATGTATATATAGCCTTGCGGTACGGACCTGCGTTTGGGGATCGGAGGATCGGCTGAGGCAGGCCCTTTGGAAAACCTTGGTTACTTTGCAACCACAAATGGAACCATGCAATAGGCATTTTCTCGAACGCCCATGTATTATTACCATTATTAAGAGAGACATGATGATTCCAATTGAATAATGATTTATTAACGTTAACAATCACTGACATCTGCCTCATTTCAAGAAAAGTAACGAACGAAAGCAACTTATAGATTGAACTTTATCGCCTGCTATCCTAACTTTTAGCTGCTAATCATTTATTTGCAGTTATATTTTTTCGAGTGGGGTTCTTAAACGTCTCTGTGCTTGTTTCGTATATAGGATCGACTAAGAGTCCTTAGTCCTTGTTACAGCATGTGAAGTGGTTTAACTGCATAAACAATTGCGTAAACCAGCTTGTTTCGTTTGTGTCTTCTAGATCGCATGGTGCTGTATAGCGAGCTAATGGGCCTGATGTTGTGGCAGACACATCAGCTCGATGGCGTTGCTCTGTTCTTGAGAATCACCTGCTTGTTACTACTGTGGCTGTTGCTTGCCACGCAGATTACCAGGCTTGCCGTGTTCTTCAGCGCAGTCTGCATTAACATATACGCAAAATATAGACTCTTAAATTGAGTTTGAGCACAGAATACGTGCGTTTAACTAATTGCCGTTCGATCGTGCCGGGCTCAAGCGTTCCCCGTAGAGGCAGCTTTGGACAAAAGAGACAGATTGTCTTCCTAGTTGTTTCCAAATTCTTCTTAATGTGCTGTTGGACTCTACGCGCTGGTTGAGACAGTGTTGACACCAAGACTCTAAAACGTATATTTTTGAGCGGGAAAAACCGTCAATTGAAGATATATTGCGCCACTCTGGGCTGTTTACGCTGCCGCTGATTAGTTTGCACTTTTTCACAATTCGTTTGGCTATTCCTAAACACATCCTCACGTTTCTCGTTATACTTTTGCCGTGAACTTGTCACGTATTGCTCTTGACATTCTTTACGAAACATGAGAGGTCGTTTACTGTATCGATGGCTACTTATGCTCCTTGTTGTAGCGTGTTTTTCTCGCGCATTCTGACGAGGAGTAGCTTGGTCATCCACGTAAGCGATTGTCTAGACGCCTTTCATAAATTATCAGTACACGATTTCCTAGTTGTGTCTCCGCGAACAGAACACGCTACAAGGTGAAACACAAATTGCCATCTATATGATGAACACCTGGATGGTAGCTCACGGTTTCGAGCTAGCTTCCGTAAAAGGTGAGGCGGTTTTCCTTATTGGCCGAGAGAAGCATTAAAACATCTGTTGATCTGATAATAACGCTCTTGATTTCAATGTTATAATGGAAGCATATGTCGCAATCATTGACGGCCGTGGCTTTAACTTTTAGAAAGATGACTGCAAGACAACTCTGTTTAAGCCATGCCAAATCCACTGGTTTATCGTGATACTGTAGGTCAAATGTTCAGTCTGCACATACAAAATATACACACATGTTTTGACAAATTTCCAACACGCAGTGGTACGCCAAATAATTGTATTTTTAGAAAACAAGTTATCTTGAGGCCATGTATATCCCTCAAGTTCACAGAAAGTTGTATATATATATATATATATATATATATAAAGGGAAAGTTACGCAGTAGACATGTATACACCAAGGGAGCGTTGCGTAGCTAAGACGTTTCTATTGCCGTGGTTGTGATTAACTAGATTAGTATGTTTTGTTTGTCTAGACAGTAGTCACAAGAGAAGGCCAGCGAGCAAAGCAGACGTCGCGAGCAAACACAAACAGGCGGCCAGCGCCGTCCAAGATATAACGTTGCAATGCTTGAGCGTCGCCAATAGTGCATCTCTGTGTGAAGATCCATAGGCCTGGAATTATAAGTAAATGTATATATATATATATATATATATATATATATATATATATATATATATATATATATATATATATATATATATTATTAAACTTAAATATACATGTATATTCATTATTAAACTTAAATTTCACAACGCTCAACATTTTGTTTACGAGATTTTGTTTTTGTTTTCGTAAACAAAATATGTAAAATGTGAAAAACCACTAACATTATCTATTCATAATTCAATATGCCTTACTTCATGCAAAACTAACAGTTGAAATCGCTACAAATATTCCCATTAGTACGCACGACAACTTTTTAAACTAGGTTTGTCATCTAGACTATATAAAGGTAACTTGTAAAATGCATGACGCACGCCAGGCCACGGTTCTATGGGGCTTACAATCCTACTGAAATCCAGTCGTACTGTTTGGTCCTTGTCGGGGGGTGGCCCCAGTACTGTCTTCTCGAGATTACTTGCCACTCTCTTGTTCTTAAGGCGGAAGTTCTTTAGTCGTAAGTTCCGGGACAGCAGCTCTCGCTCTGTGTCGAAAAAGGCGCAGCGTTCATAGCAGTGCCTTAAATCGTCAGCCTCCTCTGGGTTGCACATACGGCATACGGGGGATTCAGCTACACCAATGCGGTGTAGGTAACATGCGGGATGATGAAGAAGGATAGAGCTGAGTAGAGATGAACGGCAGAGACGATTCTCCCACGGCTTCAAAGTAATGCCAATGTAATACCGAGGCTGTGGGGGGGGACGATGGAGAGGAATCCGGGTTTTATGGGTATGTGAGTCACACTAGTCACGCAGGCAGTTAGTGGTGAATGTCTATCATGCATTTCAGACACCTCTCAGATAATAAAAAAAAGTATTGCTGAAAGCAGCTACCAGGTCCTGTTAGCAGTTGCGCAAGTGGGTAAGTAAACGAGTTGTGTTTGAGATCACCATTTCATTGAGATCAGGAAGTGTTGATTTTGCCTAATATCCAGGACGGCCGGGCTGAATTATTTCCCATTGTTAACTCCATTTGCTCAGAGTGTCTGTTCTGCTGATTAGTGTTCTCTTCGTCCGGACATTAATACAGGAGTTTCTTTATGCCAGTTCGTTAACTCTGAGGTGAGAGAAAATTTGTCTGGAGAGAACCTGCTCTGTGGCTGCTGTGGGGGCCCTTGGGAACCCCGGTTGTGACTGCGTAGTCCACGTCTTCGTATGTAAACGCTCGGTCTTTTAGGTACGACGTTAGGATATGTCGTAGGTAGGGGAGCACACCTTTGTTTCCAAGTGTTGGTTTATGGCGTCTCACCGAAGCGTATTAAACGCGTTGTAGACGTCAATAAGGACGGCCAGACAGTGCGACCGATTTGTTATCGGTAAACTTATTTGTGCTTTAGCAGTTATTTATAAAACTTTGCTGATTGCCGAATGTGTGGAGTGTCTAGCGCGAAAACCGTGCTGGTTTTCCGTCAGCGCCTCCTCACACAAAGAGTTCCAGTGGTCTTTCCTACAATTAATGATGGCCTTATGTAAGGCTCTTGGTGCTCCTTTGTATTCTTCCTATAAATAAAACAGTCCTGGCCGATGTCTTGCTCTGCGGCGCGTGCACACTCGTCGTAGGCTATGTCAAGTCTTTTGCTTATCGGCAATCTTAACTATTCCACTAGTAGCACGGTAGACGATTGGGTATCTTAGGATGTGGGCAGGAGCTGGACTTTTAACAGGCTTCCTCTAGTAGTATAGAGATTTCCACTGCCGATTATTTAATGATATTAGGTACTTTTCTTTTTAATGCTTATTCTGTAGGCGGGTTTAACTAATCTTGGGAAAGCGTTGCCGTTGTGTAGGAAAACTAGACTGTGACGAAGCTTGATTGACGAAGAAGGTTACGTAGAGAGATTTAGGGCTCCTGGTGGAAATCTAGTCGAATATTACTATTATCGAAGGTGTACCCTGGGGTGATCATGAGTTGTAGATCAGCCCGAGTTGCCTAACTAAACTATATATATATATATATATATATATATATATATATATATATATATATATATATATATATATAATTAAGTTAGGCAACTCGGGCTGATGATATATATATATATATACATATATATATACGAATTTAAGATGACGAACGGCAGTGAATGGAGATTCGTGAGCAAACTATTAAAAACTAACATATAAATCTATTTGTTTAAGCAAGTGTGCCTCTCAAAGTTTAATCTAGTCACCACCATCCATAGAGGGGATAACGAGTCTCTAGCAGTTGCACCCAAAACCCATTTTATCTCGCTTAAAAAAGGTGAGCGTCATTTCATTGAGCCGTTTTTATCAGTCGTAGAAACCTCGAGGCTAACCGTTAAACGAGCAATGTGATACCTAAATAGCAGAGTGCCAGCAGAATTTAGTAGGGGGAAAACTCCGCTTTCGAACCCGAGAGAAACAAATAGAGAGCCCTGCTAAATTCAAAAGGTCAGAAATCTAGTGCATTTTAAAAAACAGACACCAGCCGTTGTAGTCGTATAAGCAACCTTACGTTACTCATTAACTCGGGGGTTAGTTCGTATGGGACAGAGCTAATTTATTGAGTGCTTGCAGATTGCCAGAGCAGCCAGATACATTTGGACCAAGTGGGAGATGGATACGCTAGGGAACCGGAGGCTGCAGCCTTCGCAAACTGTGCGCTCCTCTACCCAAAACATTTGTCCTGAACAAGTTATGCATGGTAGCCCTAGATTTACCTCGACGTCGCCGCACAGGAGCAAGAGTGCAAGTACCAGTGCAGATGTTCTTAACAGCTGATGTTTTGTAAAGCAGCGCGGCGGTGGCCGCAAAAACAAACTCACCCCATTGAGGAGGCTATCTTGGAGATCGGTTAGCCGCGAGTGTCTTGGTGGGCCGTACAGTCCGTTGCCGTAAAACACTGTCACGCACTCTCCGCTAACAGTTTTGAATTAAAATGTGGCTTACCAACAGAGCACACACGAACCGCGTCCGCATGGTTGCCGCCATGTTGATGCCTAAACTAAAACTAAGTTCAGCATGACGTATGCTCTCAATAAACCATATCTCACAAATGACTCAAAATAACTTTCAAAAAGATCAATTGCATTGGTTTAGCAGCTGATCTAACTGATCGCCGATATCTTCCCCCGACGGCTCTCAGAGCCGAGCTACAACGTCACCGTCAACCGCGGTTAATTCTTTTCGGAAGCAATGCGAAAGTGCGGCATTACCACAATGCCGACTAAAATTTTGGGTTAAGTACAGAGTGTTCAACTTCCTCAGTGTCGAAGAGACAAAACGGGGGATATGAGCTGTGAGTAGTGCTAGGTTGTCACACTCTAAGGGATTTTACGTCTAGATTTAATGATATGGTACATCTTAGTGGCAGTAATGAAAGGTGCGATACGAAACACAAACACTTATCACTCGTGCCACTGCCGGAACAAGACCTTGAGAGTCAGCTGTGCCAAAAGTGGCTTCTTGTCGCCTACCGGCGCTTCTTCGACGCTTAGCCGCGCGAGATCTCCCTCTCCCATACACGTGGGCAAACGAGACGTTGTTGAAGACAGGACGTGTTGGGACAGTCGCAGGACTAAAATGACAGCAAAGCTGGTCTCGACTGGTGGCTTTACTGTACTAGTTTGCGTCAAATTCGATAGACCGGTTTGTTAGTAATCATGACGGTACTGGATTCTGATTGTTTAATCTCTTATCATAAGCTAACCGCAGATCAAGTTTGCACTTCCGGTTTCGAAATCGGACGGTGCGGACGTGTTTTTTGTAGGTCTGTGGAAAATCTTAGGATCCTAGTACTAGCCAGAATGAGTGAACTTTGTGTTAGCAGGTAGGTGCACTGACTTGCAGTGAATGGTTGAACATCGATATTGTGAACACCAGTGGAGCCTCTGAGGTAAAAGGCCGCCAAGGTGGCGTCCTCCTTGGCGTCAAGGAGCGCGAACAGTGTGTCTACGGAGCTTCGAAAGATCATGCTTCCCCCCGTGTGAGTGCACGAAGATTAACCCAGAGAATGCGATACTGTAGTGGTCCGTGAAACTCAGTGGTCATTTTGGTGTTTTGTGCGTGTTAACGTGCGACAGCGGCGTGGAGCTAAGCCGCTGTGAAGCTTAAAAGTAACTTTGTCAGCAAAGCAAATATATATATATATATATATATATATATGTAAATCACTTTCGTTGGCGCAAGAGGCAAGGCATACAATATAGGCTATGCAGCAACGAATACTTATTGTCATATTGTCGTGGCTCATTTGAGAACTGTTGAAGGCTAAGTGAAAATAAGGGCGAAGTGTACTGCACACGAAACCTGGGCCGGTCGGTTAACGCTGCCTGCTGCCTTGGCTCAACAAACAAAACGAGATGGGAGTACGTCACAGGAAAGCAGACCTCCCGGCGAGTGGACCATCTGGATTCGCTGCAGCCCTTCCCAGCGATGAGTCCTCCCTGCTATAAAGTGGGCTGAGCCACCCTTCGGAGGGGGGGGGGGGTGAGTATATTCAGGGGTGTAACGCGGAATCGTGAGGTGATCGCGTCTTATCGTCGGTGTAGGAGTAATGTGGCACCCCTCATCTGAACCTCGATAGGGGGAGGGAGGGGGGACCTGTATATTCAAGCTGGCAGGCGCTCCTGCTATATGCCAACGCGCAATCTCCGTTGGCGGCGGGAGTGTAAGTATTTCCTTTTTTTGCTATATCTGTATAGCCGCATTTAGTACAGCAACGCAATATACGTAAGGCACGGAAAAAGAGGGAATTAATCATTTTTTCCCGGTCCGGAGTCCGGACTGTGTCCCTCAGTCCCCCGACCCGGCTTTACTCTCAATAAACCCAGACGAGCTGGAGAAAGGGAGAGCAAAACCGGAGACTGAGAAAGACACGGGCACAAACAACGACTTGGAGGACGAGGAGAGCATGTCTACCGCAACGCCGCAGACTTAACAAAAGATATCGGCAGCAATGGCGATCTCGTCAAGCAATCCTACAATGGCGATCTCGTCAAGGAATCCTACTGAGAATGTTACGGGTCGAACCGCGGCCAGCCAAAAAACCAAAGCGGCAATTAAAACACGTGCCAAAAAGGGCCTGCTAAATAGCGCGGGGGGATTGTCTGAGCTATTGCAGGTGGCAATGCTGCTTACGGTGCTTAAAGAAAAACGTGTAATTACTCAAACAGACATCAAGGCTGCGATCACTCGCCTCGACAGATGCACGTGGGTCCTGGAAATAAGACAGAAAGCTAGCGAAGCAGGGCACTCGAGTTCATTCAGGCAATTGAATGGAAGCCAACGCCGAACAGACGGCAGAAATGCAAAGAATTACGATGCTGGCTGATAGATGGAAGGCAAAGGCAGGAATCAGGTCAGTGAGAATCCGGGCAAAAGAAGGAACTTCGGCTAGCGAGATGCTTGACAAGCCCCGTCCGCTAGTCGGAAAACCTGCTAATGGTGTGCGAAAAGCATTGCCCCGTCAGAACTACTCGTGCCGAAGACCTTATCCTCATGATAGCGGAGGAAAGGGGCTGGCAGCTCCGCCGCTTTTTCTGCTGTCATCCGCCAAGGTACTGGGGAGAGGTTGACACCAGAGTGGTCACTGGCCCCACTATGACGGTTGTCTTGTGCGACGTTAACCATTCCATAAGCGCAGGGGCCACCAAGACAGATCCGGAAGACATTAAATCTTCACGATTCGACATATGCGCAACAGGCTCGGCGACTTAACAAGAAGGGCAGCTGGCTGGCAATGTCTAGTGACCTTGCTACAACAGGGGGCACGCAAGCTTCTGGCGAGGAAACCTTCAGTTAGGTGGCT
>QVRM01006121.1:0-32500 GCA_003439945.1 Dermanyssus gallinae
TTAATGAGAATGGAAGTTTATATATGTATACCAGATATAGAATAAAAATACCACACTGTGTTTGTGAAAAGCAATTATCGCCAAGTAAACAAGCTGTGGCGTCTGTTAACGCCTCCTTCTTCAGGTATGTAGACACAACTGCATCGTAATCGCGTATGCGTAATAGAGTAGAAGTAGAAAGTAATTGCCGAAAGGCCATTGATATAGAATACCATTTTCAGTGGTCTCAGCATCGGACTAGCGTTCGTTATAAGTTCAGCACCTTAGGAGAATTCCGGAAATTAGTCGAAATAGTAGAGCAATTACTCCTAATCTTTCCCCCACCGGAATTGAAACAGTTTTTTTGCACAAGGTTTCAGTCGTCATTGACCCTCCAATTCAAAGACAAGCAAACAAAGGTAAGTTTTTTTAGGTATAAATCGTCAAGTTCAACGACAATATTGTGACATATGTATGACATGTGAAAAATAAAACAACTGGGAACATTTTGTATATAAATATATATATATATATATATATATATATATATATATATATATATATATATATACAGGGTGATTCGTAAAGAATTGTACGTCTTTCGAGGTTTGATAGAGCTCGGCAAGAAAATAATTTTTCCAATGGGCGGAGGCCGGGAAAACGTTTTGTTTAGGAGTGAGGATGACATTTATAAAAGCAGTTATTCTGCCTTTTTTCACCTACATAGTTGTGCAAAATCTACGTTTGCGGGAGAACCAACGCACAAAGGAACCGATCATACCGGCGTGTTCGGCGGAAAATTCTGCACAATAAAATATACTTTACTAGCTTGCTCTAGCAAAAAGCGATTAGCCAGATTAAGGAAAGTCATAAAAAGTCGAAATGTTACGTTAACGCTTTTTTGTGCAAAATCGTAAAATGTTTCTATTACGACCAAAAATGTACGTCCAAAAGACTACTCTTAGGCAATAGCAAATTTAATGCCCACTATATTCGTACCAAAGTGATAATGCTGCGTTACGTAGTTGCCAAGTAACTAAGCTTTTTCGACAGTCATAGTTGTTATGTTTTACGTTGATGTTTTCACGTTCAGAACCGTGAAATTTTGCCAAGACGTTTCCGCCCCCTCTTTCCATTAGAAAAAAATATTCTCTTGCCGAGTTCTACCAAACCTCAAAATATGTACCTAACTTTCTCATACACCCTATGCAAGGATGCATGCCTTCGCTTTCGATATGACTGGCGAAAAAGCTTAGTTACTTGGCAACTACGTAACGCAGCATTATCACTTTGGTACGAATATAGTGGGCATTTAATTTGCTATTGCCTGAGAGTAGTCTTTTGGACGTACATTTTTGTAATTTTTTAAAATTTTACGATTTTGCACAAAAAAGGGTTAACGTAAAATTTCCAATTTTTATGACTTTTCTTAATCTGGCTAATCGCTTTTTTTGCTACGCAAGCTAGTAAAGTATATTTTAATGTGCAGAATTTTCCGCCGAACACGCCGATATGATCGTGCGTTGACTGGTTTTCCTGCAAACGTAGATTTTGCACAACTATGTAGGTGAAAAAAGGCAGAATAACTGCTTTTATAAATGTCATCCTCACTCCTAAACAAAACGTTTTCCCGGCCTCCGCCCATTGGGAAAAATTATTTTCTTGCCGAGTTCTATCAAACCTCAAAAGACCTACAATTCTTTACGAATCACCCTGTATATATATATATATATATATATATATATATATAGATATAGATATAGTTATATATGCATGTTAGCTCGTATTATTTGAGTACTGCAAGATTAAATGTAGTTCCATTTAAATGGCCGCACCACATATCGCTTCTCCGCCGAAAGACCATAAAAACTCAAAAGGCCTTCTATGTGCGGCAATACACACGATTTCTGCCTCGAAGTCCATTAAGGTAACGATTATGCTAATCAGGATAACAATCATGCCAATTCTCATTACTATTACCACTACGACAACAACTACCACTATAATTAGCATAAATAACGCCGCACGTTGAACACTCGCTCATACGTCAGGCGGGAAAGAGATGAAGCAAATCAAAATTCGTCCGTGCACCGTTCCGGAGGAAGAGCCAGCCTTTCGAGGAGTATCTTCGGTTTCACGTGTTGAATTCAGAAGGATCGCGTCTCATTTCGACGTTGTTAGTCTATGTTCCCTGCGGCTGAAAGGCTTACGAGGCTTCTCGACTAGAGCAGGCCCCCCTCATCGAGGCATTTTTATGGATGAGAATGAATAAGTTTGCTCGTTTACTTGATTCACCCACGTCTCGACTTCGACCTAACTAACGGCTTGCTCTATTTCCGAAACAACACAGCATAGCACGATAGATCGATCTAAGCGGCACTAAGATACGTGCTCTGTCATCGTCAACAGCGTTCGTTTGCCCGTCTGTCCTTGACCCGCCTTTATGCCATTAGTACGGTCACCTTCTATACGGCCGCCGCCACGCACGCAGTCGCAACACAGGGGTATACGCGGGGGTTATCTACGATTGTCGATAGCTCTTTAAGGCAGTTTGACACGGCTCTCTGGCTACGTCGCCAGAGCAATTCGACTTCGACACAGCAAAAACGTTGCAGAAGAAGAAATTGTATGTAAGAAGATCTGCCGGCAGCAAACAAACGGCTTGCAGATCGGATATCGTTCAGCGGTGTCGGCCTGTATAGCGGATTGCTGTTTTCCAAGCGTATCTACTCGCTGCCCGAGCTCAGCCTTAAAACCAGCGCGAAAGCGCTAACGAACCTTGAAAATAGTCAAAACTACCGCATTCTTAGTAGCAGTATTATACATAAACAGTTCCGACGAAGAAAATGGTTGTAACGTATATTCAATAGAAAGCAGTAGTAATTACTGTTGATGTCCTTCTGTCTGTTGCTATTGTCCTTGTTATCGTTGTTGGTGGTGGCGGCATTTTAGAAGCAGCAAAAGACGGCGATTGTTGCTGTTAGAGGTCAGTTGCCGACATTGAATGCTCTCTCGCCAACTCTTCTCCTGTGTAAGCTTTCCCTGTGTTTGCCTTGTAGCATCGGTTTCGAGTTCAGTGTCGGTTGCCAATTCAGTGTCGCTGATCAGTTCTGTGACCAGTGACGTTGGTGCCCCCCGCCCCTCAGATTGGCTTTTAACCACCTCTCGCGCACTCGCGTCGGGCGGGGCTAACTTCGCTACAAACTAGACGAAATAAACCACAGCGCAGCCACACCAGATACCCAGATACCACACCACGCCAGAGACAGCAATGAACCCAGAAAAGGGAGAAAGGAAAAGAGAGATGAGGAAAACTCCTATACAGCTCGTGGTAATATTATCGTGATGCGGTCGTTAGTCGCCTATCGCCACTGGTAGCGTAGCCACAGTAAAAGCGGTTGCAGCGCCCGAGTAGAAACGTCGTCTCGAACGGTACCGTAGCGCCGGTAATACCACGAGATAGAGACAGACAGATGTCTTTACGTTGATCGTGAGTGAGATCGGCGAGTTTCGCGTAACGATTGCCTATACTTGACAACCCCCACGTGCTTCGTACGTACGTCCGCGGCTGTGCGACTCAGGAACTCAGCTTGGACAAACTGCGGTTTGCCGTCGTCGACTTCTCGAAGCAGCGATTTAAACACGGCGGAACAAAAAATCATTGCGTTTTATCTGAGTCCCTGGCGCTTGGCCCACAAAGATGGCTCTAGCAGCAGCAGCGTCAGCTAGTCAGTGGTTGCCACCGACGACCGTCGACTGGAAAAGAAGGCCAAGGCGATTGAAAATAAATAGAGAAAGAGATCGTAAGTGTATTTTAGTTTTCCTACAGCTGTGTGTGTGTGTGAGAGAGAGAGAGAGAGATGGTACACTTTCTGTTCCTATTTATTGTCCGATTTGGGATGAGAGAATCGAAATCGAGCGCGTCTTGGAGCCGGCGTAGTCTCCCTGCCTGGCGTTGAGGTCCCGCCACGTAGCTAGATGGGCCCGGGCAATGTGTGGGCAATGGCTTTGCTGCCAAAGACCCCTTGTTATAAGTTCCCCCAATCAATGGACATGCTCTGTTAACGCGGCCTCTGCCTCACACACCTAGGAAGCGCAATATGAAATTGAAAATATAAATATAATTTATATATATATAATATATAATATTACATATATATATATATATATATATATATATACATAAATATCTTCTCTATCTCTCTGCCTATCTCTCTATCTCCTCTTCTCTCTCTCTCCCGCTCAACTCTTTCTCTCTCTCGCTCCTCTTCCCCTCTTCTCTCTTCTCTCTCCTCTCTCCTCTCCTCTCTCCATGCTAGCACAAATCCGTTTACTCAATAAGGCCTAGCCGCACCGTTTGCTATTTTAAGACTAAAAAGAAAGTCCGCAGTCAAGATTCACTTGCATTGATTCTTAGGAGACAATAAGGCCACACCTTTTGAATATCTCAGTTTTGCTTGCGCGTTGAGACCATACCTTAGAAAATCAATTTTGAAGTCCAGATGAGCATAACGTGACTGATTTACTAAGGACGAAAGCTGGATTGGAAGTACATTGTATGTATTTCATGATATGTTTGTTGCGGGGACACGCCGAGTCTACGCCTTTGAAAGAAAAAGAAATCTAGAACTTAATCATGTGGGGTGTATTTAAGTGATAAACATCTATCGTAACGATGTTATTTTGTCGTTTTAGTGGGGCCCTTATGCGCCAAAAAGCGTCCAGGGAAGACTATTAGACGCATTATTAGCGTCGAGAAGCTGTTAAGAAGAGAACCCTTCTATCTTGCGTGGAGCTATAACTGTTTTCTACTTCAGCCACCATTCTGTGTAGAGCCGTGAAAAAACAAAAACATCCCTATAAAATGTGTACTGTGCCGATAAGTGCCAGTTTTCTTTTGAATATTTGTAGATTTTCTAAATAGGAATTTAGAGCTCCGATGGGAATCGAATTGACGCGTTCGCCCGCTGCTTTAATTTCTAAAAATGCCAGTTCTGGTACATCGCTAAGATTCTTTTATTTTTAATTGTGGTGAAGCATGGGCTTGTAATAACGTATTATAGTACTTTAATAATATTGTTTTTCTTCCACTGGTAACCTTTGGTTCCATAAGACGCTAAATCTGCATTTTATGGTTAATTAAAGCTTATGGCTACAAAATCACAACGTATGTTCTTACATGATTAACACACAAGCTTAATAAATCTACTGCAATATTTATTTAGTATAGGCGGCACATAACAGACTAAGTTCGGCGACCATATTGCTGAACAAGGCAACTTTAGGGCTGTAAGAGCGTCATTTAGCTTGATGTAGATTTTAGGACATCTAAAAATGAAATACTTGGGTGCCAAGGTACATATCATTGACCAAGGTCGGCTTACTTGAATACCATGTGCTCCAATTGAGATCCTTGAGCAGAATTACATCAAGGGCACGAACCGCATAATCTTTGCAAATAATTTGTTTATCAGGAACATCATTATTACCGATACGGCACACATTAGGAATGGCACCTGGAGAATAGATAATTTCATGCCATTGCCTATGGCCTAACAAGCTAGACCATGACCGCCTTACTTATAAATGTTAAATGCGTTTAACTAAATAATTTATAGCTAGGCATTTATAGCTGTAGCCCTTTAAGCATCTCAGCTATAATAGAACTATAGCTTTTCAAGTGTCTTAGCATACGACCAGTTGTCACCCTTCTCCAGCAGAATAGTACTGATTGGTGTTATTGCTTCTTTTTCAGCCCTCCGTCGCCTTAATGTTTTGCCTTTGTTTTCTTGTTGGTGCGACTCTATCCAATAGTTCTAGGTACTATGCGATTCATTCAAGAAGATGTTTTCTCAAACATTCTGCGTCTTCCCAGCATCGTTTTCGCGGGCGACGGGTCTCCTGAATTGAATACTCCTTCTCAATACTCTTCACTGCCCTGCATGTGATTGGTGTGTACAGTTTAAGGTCACTTTCTATCAAGCAGAGCTCTGAGGTTGTTTTTTTGCCGAGCACCAAGCAGATAATATAAGTTATGGATTGGTCAACGTACGTACAAAAAAACTTGCACTTTAAAAAGGCTTAGCAAGTTGTCTTGCGTAATAAAACATTTGTATACGAAATAACTTGAGAACCAAAACTTAAATTTAATTCACGCGATTGAAATAACACCGGCCTTGTCATTGATTAGCGTTCGGGAATAGTACATCGATGACCATCTTCAAGGTCGAAGTCGATAAATAAGATATGAACATACGACGCACGGTGGCTGGCCTAAAAAGAAAGTGAGCATCTCCTATCACACAAACACTTTAGCATACGTTGCTGCATTTGTGCTCTAGCATATGACATGGATTTATTATTTGTTCGTTTGCTGATGTGATTTCTTCTGACGACAGACTAAAGTTATGTGGCTCAGTGCCAGTAGCACCTTATCGGCAGATTTAGCGGGAAAAGGCGCACTCAGCCGTCGCTGATGTTGCCACTTGCCTGCAGCAGCAGCAGCAATTAAGCAAGCTAGAGGCTACGCGATCACGCAGTTTACGTTTCATCATATCCTAGCCGTTTTGTCCACGAACGTCCTCGTTCTACTAAATGTCTTTAAACTCTTCTATACTGCAAAAAAAACTGAACGGCAACTCTAATTTTTTTTCAGTGGCCCCAGACAATTCACGCAAATTATGCCCAAATCCCCCTTCTACCTCGCGCTCGTTTCAATGACTGCGGCCTACTTTTTCGTTGTTTTAGAAGAAAAGATTGAAATGCATTGAAAAAATGTAGAGACCTCTGTATAGTACCATAGCATTATGTATAGTGGGACCCAAACGTCAGAGTGAAGAGTGACGAAACATTACGGCCGAGACCATGCAGAGTCCACGCCTCTGTGATAGTTTTAATAAGACGCACGCATGATGCAGACATTTTTGCCCTTCATAGAGAGTTTGTATCTAGTCGGCGCAAACAATGCAAGCTAGAAAAATATGACAGTATGTAACATTTTGAACTTCCTTTTCTTGACTTCTAAAACGTGAGATGGCTTTGGTGATCAAAAGAGACATCTTCTTCACGTCGTGTGAGCAAGTAGATACTAGAGTGAAAACTCAAAAGCGGTCATGTTCTAATCGCATTACTGGATATCTATTGAGGTAGAGGCGTTATATGGTTTATTTCACCTTTAACAAAGACTGTTATTGATTATGTTGTACTTCTCGTTTGCGATAAAGGTTTGACGACTTTCGCAATGGAGGACGAAATTAGTATCCGTTCCTGGCTATATATATATATATATATACACATAAATATATATATATATATATATATATATATATATATACATAAATATATATATATATAGCCGGGCAGACCCGAGCAATAGCCTTTTCTGCAAAATTACCTGAGTAGTTATAATTGTTTGAATTTATGTAATAATAGAAATTTCAAGCTCAATGAAGAGTTATTAGACTTAAATAAACTTGCCGTCCAGAAAAAACGGTCCCATTAAAAAAAAAAAAATATATATATATATATATATATATATATATATATATATATATATATATATATATATATATATATAAATATATAGAGAGAGAGAAAGGCAGAGATACAAATAACTGCAAAGAGCGTGGTTCCAACGGGCTAATAGTTTATCTCCAACTCGTCTTTCTGCTGTCGTTGACCCCATTCTCAGTACGGTCTGATTCGGCTCGCCTTTGGCCTTGTTAGTGGACGCCTAGCCTAAGCTCATTATGGACAGGAAATTAAGGCCGACAGAGTTTGATTCGGGTCGAGGCGATCGCGTTCGCACTATTCGCGTTTCGCTTGCGTCGAAATGCCGCGCAGAGTAAGCGCGGTTCACTCTGTGCGCGGTGCCACCGTCGGTGGTTGAGACGAAGAGCGAGGCAAAACGATGCGCCAGCGTCTATGCTAGTTGTATGCTGGATATGGAGAGACAGGAAGAGAGAGAGAGAGAGAGGAAAAGAGAGATAGGTAGATAGATATATCGATAGAAAGAGCTGATCTTCCCATTCTCTCATTCGTCAAAAATGCTGATTACATTAGCCTTGATAATGGGCACTGCATCTGTTCGTTAGGGTAGGCTTGGGCAGCAATGGCAATGGCGGTGGCCATCATTTGCATATTTGTTGTGCTCGACCAGCTCGCTTGCATCCGTGACCAGCCAGCTGGCTGGGCGTCGTTTCCTGTATGACCCATTCTGCTCGCAGCCCTTACTATGGCCTTGGCCGTTAACCCTCGCGGCTCAGGCCGGTTGAACCGCTAACCAGCCGATCACACAACCACGCCCTGCGATCACTGCGCGGCTTGATTCTGGGTCCCTCAACTCTAAAACCCCTAACTCTAAGACCCCCTAAGTTTGAGACCCCTAACTGCAACGCCCCCAACTGCAACGTCCCCAACTGCAACGCCCCTAACTGCAACACCCCTAACTCCAATGCCCCCAACTGCAACACCCCTAACTCTAATGCCCCCCAACTGCAACACTCCTAACTCCAACGCCCCCAACTGCAACGCCCCTAATTCCAACGCCTTCAGCTGCAACGCCCCCAACTGCAACGCCCCCAACTGCAACGCCCCCAACTGCAACGCCCCCAACTGCAACGCCCCTAACTGCAACGCCCCTAACTGCAACGCCCCTAACTGCAACGCCCCTAACTGCAACGCCCCTAACTGCAACGCCCCCAACTGCAACACCCCCAACTGCAACACCCCTAACTGCAACGCCCCCAACTGCAACGCCCCCAACTGCAACACCCCCAACTGCAACACCCCCAACTGCAACACCCCAAAGTGCAACGCCCCCAACTGCAACACCCCAAAGTGCAACGCCCCCAACTGCAACACCCCTAGCTGCAACGCCCCCAACTGCAACACCCCCAACTGCAACACCCCAAAGTGCAACACCCCGAACTGCAACACCCCTAACGGCAACACTTCTAACTGCAACACCCCCGTTTCCTTTACCGGACACCCGCCCGCCCGCCGGCTCACTGCGTACTGCGTGCATGTAGATGCCCATGCTCGCTAACGGGCAGACGGACTAACGACCGGCTAAACCATATAGCTGTCGCGCTCTTGGAGTGCACAGACATCAATAACGAGTAGCGCGGCCGTCGCCCTCGGTAGTAGTAGTAGTAGTAGTAGCTCGACGAAGCGAGCGGCCTTCTACCACCCGTCGTGCCGTTACGTCGTCGTCGTATGACGAGAAAGCCAGCTCTCATCGAACCAGATGCTAGGGCTAACAATCTGCAAATTAATAGGCGAACAAACCGACGGACGGCAAAACGACGAAGGAGGGAGGGAATTAATTAGTTCTACTGCAGTAGCCAGTGAAGATATCGATGTGTCGCTGATGGGCATTCGTGCCGACACGCTGCAAGACGTCGTCGCGTGCTCACTCTCACTCTATCTATATATAATTTGTTTTCGTTTTTCTTGAACGCATGCATAAATAAATATTTCTATATACCACACATTACAACAGTATAGCTAAACTGTCTCTTATAAGGAAGAACTCTTATGCTCTTTTTAAAATCGAAGCTTACCGCTCCTGTTGCCCTTGCAAGTCCTCCGATGAGATAGATGTACGTATACAGCCTCGTTGCCTACACACTAGCGTAGTTTTAGCTACCCTGCATTTCACTTAGTATGCTTAATAATAGGTATTATAGTTGCTATAAGAAGCTGCAGGCATATTAGAGGGTATCATCAAAGCATTTAGGCTGCTCTTACTAAAAGTTTTTCGCAAAACCTTTGCAAACACATTGAATACAAGAGAGTCCATCATGAGGATGTTAATCTGAACGGTTAAGGCCATAATCAACTATATATATATATATATATATATATATATATATATATATATATATATATATATATATATATATATATATATATATACGGTGCTCCAAAATCAATGCGCCAAACTTTAGGGTCCGGTACAACTCAGGAAGAAAATATTTGTTCCAATGGAACGAGGGGCGGAAATATCTTCTTTTGACGTGTGAGCGAAATTATCAAAAATGCCTTTGAGCATTTCGACTTACTTTATTAAATGATTCACTTGTGATTCATTTCAGAGTGCTTTCGTGCAGCTCATCAAACCGTTATTGAAGTACACCCATTGCTCTTGAAAGAGCCTCCTCCTGCCATTACACACGTTCGGTTGCGGCTGCAGAGGTTCCGCTGGACGCGTTCAAATAATAGTAAGCCAAGCATTTTCAGACATTCCGTGCATTAGACTAAGTGCATAGAGGAGTGTTTCGAAAAGCTTCGATCGACCATTGGACATGAAGCCCCATCCCTGGTGAGTGTGTGTGTGTTTTATACAGAATTAAAAACATTTTTTAAGGAGGTTGTTTTTAATTCTAGACTGTCCTCCGTCCCCAACGGGCTCGGAACTCACCGCGAGGTATATCTTAAATGCGCCGAGGGCCCAACATGTTGAGATATGTAGGGTTTCCCCAACAGTCTTTGTGGCAGCATGGCCGCTGACTCTCAGCGGTATGGTTTATTATCTATTCTCAATGAGCATCGCTCAAAGAAAATTCGACCAACAACAGGGATCGAACCGGCGACACCCCGGTAGATGACAACCATGACTAGCGCACTAGTCCCCTAGACCACGCCGCCACGTGTATTTTATACAGAACATTTCGAACTGACTATCTTTATTTGTACGATAAACCTCGAGCTTAATGAAACACAACTTAAGCGGCAACGGTCGGCTTGCAAGGTGATGGTTGCCATCTGCTTCTTCAGAGGCGAAAATGTGGCCATAGTCGAACTGGAACAAGGAGGTACAGTAACGAGCCAACTGGTTTACTACAAAATACCTGCTAAAGGTTTTTTTACTGTGTTCATAAGGAGGAGCTTCAAAGCACATCTTAGGCGATGGTTACTACACCGCGACAGCTCGCTAGTCTACCGAGCTGACAATACTAGGGCCTTTCTCGCTGCATATGCAGCGGCACTGTTGAAGCACCCAGCGTATCATTCCCACTTGGCGCCGTGCTCCCTCTTTCCAAACAAAAATGAAGGAAGGAAAGAGATATTTAGCTCACGCGAGTTGCTGCTTGAGTCAATCGAGATAGAGCGGCGAAAAAACGTTAAAAAACGCGTTTTGGAAGCGTGATGCGGTGCTTAGATGCACCACTCCAATAAATATCTAGAAATTTGTGCAAATTGCGTTAGATAGAAAAGTTAATAATTAGATACAAATCATACTTTCAGAATAAATCCGTAGTCTAGCATCTAGTCTAGCGTATACATTTAAGAACCTTTGCCAGTTATCTACGTGTTTATATATATATATGTATATATATATAAATATCAATCATCCCGACAGGTAAAAGGTGCAATTTACCCCGGTGAAATATATTTTGTTTTCTGTTCTTTTCCCTTTTATTTAAAGATATATATATATATATATATATATATATATATATACAGAAGACACTTGTTGCCAGCATATTATCACTGACAAGTGACACTTCTTAAGCCGTTGTATTGAATTCAGCCGCTTGGGTTTTCTTGGTTAGAAGCATTACCGATGGCTTCGTGTTCATTTGTAGACGATAAGAAGTACCATGAGAGCAAATTTATTTTTGGGCGAATTATTAAATATTCTTATGATGTTATATATATATATATATATATATATATATACATATATATATATATAGATATATATATATATATATAGATATATATATATATATATACATATATATATATATATATATATATAATAATATATAATAATATATATATATATATATATATATAAGGAAACAGGAAGCGGAGACTCTGGCAAATGTCTTCTCGGGGGTCGCAGCCGATGTCAACGAAAACGTGTGGTGTGCGCTCTTCTCCTTGGTGCCAGTAGTTCTCCGTCTCTTCCCCCTCACCCACAATGACGCCCAATCACTCCCCGTTATTATCTGTCATAGTTTGCGTAAATTCTGCGAGGAATCGTGCCTAGCTGAGGCCGTACCCCGGTCGCCTCGAAAAACCGTGCTTTCACGAATAACCGTGCCGACCAAACCGCTCTCAAGCTAACTGAAGGTGACGTTTCAGGCGCTGTCAGCTTAAACGGATCATCGGACGTCCTGGCCACCAACACAGATCATCTGACAGCCCTTCCCAATAAGCATTCACCGGCCCCAAACCTAGACTGGCCGGGCCCCCGGCGTTTGACTTCGCTGCATTGCATCGGGGGAAAAGTTACAGTGGCTTAAGAGTTTTGCCCGGATTTTGGCTCTGAGGGACACAGCCAATCGGCTGGTGGTCGCACTTGTCAAAATTGTCGGCTTACTTCTGTGGGGCGCCCCTCTACCTCAACTGCAGCATATAATCTTTGATGGCATTTTTACGGTAGTAGTAGTAGTAGTTTTATTGTCGAGCCCGGTGGCGTGATGGATTAAGTCTCCGCCTCGCAACCGAAGGAGACACATAAGTGCGCGGGCAATGTGAGAAACAGTTCCGCGGACGTTAAATCTTGGCTGAGGGTCAGCCCGAAAACTTAACTTTAGTAGCAGTTTTATTAACCAATGATTGGTTTGAAGGCATTTTGCTCTACAGGAGGAAAACGGATCAGTGAGGCAAATTGCTTGCTCCTCTTCCCTATGCAGGTTAGCCGCAAAGATCGCTAGTAATTGAACCAGAGGTAGGATTCGCGAGGCGACGAGCACCCACCAGTTTAACTTTGCCGCATCAACCGGGCCGAAGCCGCCGTACACGCCACCCGAACTTCCATCAATTCTCAGATAACCTTTATCCCTTAATCCCAAATCCCGGGGCTCTCGTGTAGTTTAATTTTAAAAAAATTATTAAACTCTGTAAGGCGAGACCTGTTGAAGGCGGCTGGGACAAGCTGTTCTCAGATGACGCACCATGTCCATCAAGCGTACCGTAACAACTTGGTCTTCCCAGATGATCTTATACCCTCGGTTACGGGGCTGCAATATGGTGACTCTATGTCCCCTCGTTTTGCCTAAGAATCAATGAGCTTGTTGACTTTCTCAACAGCTTGCTAAGCATTTGATACTTTAGTAATGTCGTTTAAAAGATTATTTCCCTGTGCTTTAGAGCGCCAGGGGTTGTTCCGCTGATGGCAAACGCCCGGATGAAGTAACTCTCACCCCCGTCAGGCAGGGCAGGATGCTTGGTTAGGACTCCACATTCACTAACTCATTAGTACCTTCCATAGTCGGAGGCGGGGCGGTCTTGGCAGGTCCCGCTGGTACTTGAATGAGTAAGCCCGTGAAATACACGTCAATAGGTCACCCACAAGAGTTGTAAGCGCTAGCGTTCGAGATTCTTTCGGGGCTGACTCTCAGCCAAGATTTAACGTCCATGGGACTGCTTTTCGCATTGCTTTATAGACGGACATCCGTAACTATAAATGTGCAACGGTGGGGCTCAAACCCGCGCACCTATGTGTCTTATCCGATCGCGAGGCGCAGACGCATGCCACCACGCCACCGGGCTCGACAGCGTTCGAGATTCTGGGTGGCCCAGGCGGCATCAGGCTCCGCAAACCCTTCCACAGGATCGGTGAGCAGGTGAATCTCGCAACCGGAGACAAGAAAGCTGCGGGTTGTAAGGCAACGCTTCCATCTCGGCGTTCAGTGCGGGAACGCGGGGTCACGCTGTTGAAATAGTCCTAACTCACTCTATACGGGATAGGAGACAATTGCCGCTTAATATATATATATATATATATATATATGTATATATTTGTGTGTAAAAGAAATATATATATATATATATATATATATATATATATATATATATTTGTGTGTAAAAGAAACGTGCACATATACTTCTATTCTGCTCGCAGCAACACATCGCACGATTGCAACAGGTTCAACTTTGCTGACAACAGCATTGTCGCTATTATCGCAGTATGCAATGCACTGGCGGCTTCCCAAGTTTGACCGAACTTGGGAACGATTGTTTGAATAACATTCGTTGAGTTCGTTGAGCTCCCGCATTCACATAGACACGGTGTGCGATGGTAGTTGTTGTTGCTACTGCTGCTGCTGCTGCCGTTTTCATCGCGGCGTCTGCTGCATCGCTGCTGCTGCTGCTGCTGTTTTCATCGCGGGGAGTGTCGACCCACTCTCGACGGAGCAGTGGCAGAGATGACCAGCATTGATTAGTTTCAATGCACGAGCGTGCAGGTTCGTTACTTCGCAGCGCTTTTCGTGCTCTCTCCGCATTTACCTCTGCCAGCATGCACTTGATTTGAGCTCACTTACCCCCCCCCCCCCCCCCCCGAATAAACCCCGGTACAGCTTCTACCGAAAAAGGGGGTTGAAAGGCAGTGGGAGGGATATTGAGAGGGAAGTTGCCCGAATGTTGTACGAGTCGCCGAGGATAATGCCGGCTATGAGCTCCCACGATACGCGTCAATGCTCCTCCGAGCCGAGTTAGTTGGGCGCTGTATTTGTCGTCCTATTACAGAGTAAATCGCTTCTTCCTGATCTATCAATATGGCCGTAGGAGCAGCAGTACTTCGCGTTGTTATGATGATGAAAATTGCAACGAGGTGAATACACCGTGCTGCTCCTTTTGATCTTGCCAATGCGGATCAGGGAAATTTGCATATATATATATATATATATATATATATATATGAAAACTTGCGTTTTATTCTTTACGCGCAATATGCAATGTAGTAAAATGGGCTAATCAATTAAAGTTATATAATGGGACAGAAGGTACAGGCGTAACAAACTGGGCCACGCACAGCCGCCAATAGCAATGTCTGTAGCCCGACAAACTATATATACAGGTAGCTGTGCTCTTTTCCGCAGCCGTTGCTCCTCGCTTCGAGGAGACTTTAGACTAAGCCTTCAAGTCAATCTCAATCGTGACCGAACGCCGATACGGCCAAGAAAACCACCTAGTCCCCGCCAACAGAACGCACACTTTTAGAGAACCACTCAGTATTATACAACGTATAATGGAATATGCTCACCGGCGGAGACTATCCTTGGAAACCTTGGAAAACGGCACGTTTGACCTCTATATCGAAAAGGAAGACCGCATGATGATCTCCGCCCCCCCCTCCCCTGGCATACCGCTCTATAATTTTGCTCTCCTGCCTATCCAAACAAGCTAAGCACATTGTTAACGTACGACTAGCAATAGAGCTAGAGGCGCTGTCAAAAAGTCAGTACGATTTCCGAGCCCTATATTCCACATATTCGACTATCAGCGAACTTATCATCAACAAAAACATCAATAAAACGCAGAAAAATGCGCGCAAAGCAGAACTGATTGCATTGTCTGGCCAATCTCTTAGATGCCAAAAATGCATTTAATACGCCTTTGTAGGACACCATAAACAAAGCACTTACTTGTAAGCACACGCGTGTCCTTCTAGTTACGACGTATCCTAGCGTCTAACTTTAAACCCCAACACCAGTCTACAAAGCTACGGGCTTTACGGTCACAGCCGGGATCCCTCAGGAATCCGGAGTAGAACCAATCCTATAGAACATAACCCAAGATAGATTACTTGGAGATCACCCGGGACTTTATTCCGTCGCCTACGCAAACGATCCAGTACTGATTGTATGGACGGGGTACCCCTCGTAACGAGGATTTGCACCAAGGAACCGCCAGTGGAGCTCTGTGGGTCCACACACTAGGCCTTAAATTGGCTTAATGAAAAACGGACGCAAATATTTTGAACGGCCTGAACCCACTCGCGCAGCTGCTAACAGGAGGCCACGCTGGTTGCTTTTAGCGATACTTACATCGCATTAGTAAAGCTGACTCACCCTTATGCCATGCCGTATTTGCAAAGCCGAGCTGCGGATTCTAAGGGGAGTTTGTGAGTCCCTCAGTAAGTTATAGTAAAGTGGTTTTAACAACGACGCTTGGTGTGCATCATGCCTTTCATCAGTTAATCTTCAAGCAGGAATAATGTAGACCGATCAGTTCTTTGGAGCCCGTTTAAAAATATAGCTTGCAAATTTTTACCAACGAAAATATTGTTGAACAGTGACACGTTGACGTGCATCTATAATGGAAGCATTTGCATAGTTGTGGGGGATGAACTTATGATTTGTTTGTATATTATTTGTTATACAAGACTACATTTTATTTATATAATGATGTTATAATCATGCATTTTCTATTTTATATTTTAATCGAATTTGTAATTCAGATGCAGTAGTTGTAAGGAATAAAATCTGTGCTCTAAAAAAATCTAATTAGTCCTTAACCAGGCGCATAAATTGCTTTGGGATAAGTCTACAATTGCACCGTGTAATTGTCACTACAAGACTGTGAGGGAATCGTAGCGTAGGGGAAATTAAATGAAAGTTTAAAATTTAGGTATTCATATATGAAACGCCGACTGAAGGCGCAAAACGTACGTGGATATAAATGACGAGTTTCCGCCCAGTACTTGACCTGCACCTTAAAAAGACGACCTTTTTTTGCCTATACTTCCAGGAAGCTTGCACAGGCTTGCCTCAAGTAGTTGATTTTCTTGCTACGTGAATCGCTTTGTGTGTCTAAGCATTCACGTCAGATTGCGCACGCAGACACCGTCTGATTACCTAAGCCGATGAGACAACTGCAGTCGAGAGGACGCTATGACGGAGAATGGTCTAGCGCAAAGGTTTCAAGGACGACCTCATCACCGGCCCCGTGTCGGACACCGATTGCGTTGTGGTCTTCTTGATGGCGACACAGTATTGTGGGCGGTCGAAGATTCAGCACGTGCTGAAATCTAGTTAGTAGAGGCTGCCTAGACCAGCACTATAACTTAACACTACCAATTTAAATCAAGTGGGCATCTGCTAACGGCTAGAACTCCTCTTGCGATGCGATGACTTTGAAGGTTGTCTTCCGCTGCCTTTCCAAGCAAAAAACAAATGCGTGTAAGGCTTGACGCTGAGATTTGGAACCTCTACTTTCTGGGTTTAGACGAACCAGAGCCGTCAGTCTTGTTGCACAATGCTAATAAGATTACAATAACACCCGCAGATAACGTTGCGGCTGTTAGAATCTATAGAAGCATTTGGTATTTCCGAGTCGCTAACAAGAGGTTTTGCTGCGCAACACTGGCAATTTGTTTAGCGATGTCCGCTGCTCGTTGTTTGTTGTGTGACGTTTGCATCTGCAAGCCAAACTATCTGACTTGTGACAAGGGAAAACAAAATTTTGGTTCCGCAAAAAGGTCCCAGCAATCGGTTTGATTGCAAACACATGCCATGCAGAAATCAGCTCGTCAGCCAAGAGACACGCGACTCGAGTGAAACGGATACTCCTTTTTGATATTTGATCGTTTTCTGCGTTGTTAAGACCTTTCTTGATCAAATCTGGTAAATACCGGAAAATCGGAGAGTGATTTAGCGACACAATTTACATATGTATACAAATAGGTTTAGCAATAATTACACGCCTTTGACGTAATTATTTACAATACTATACCCAAACATATTTTAGAAGCACAGACAAATCATGACTGAGTAAGTCCGAAATGCTAAACCATTTAGTTTAGTGTAAATGCATAGTGATTGTGATTTGGACCTCTAATCAATTGTGCGTTAATTTTTGCATACCATTCTTATTAAAGTAAGGTCGCCATCATGGAACGTATATGTATATATATACGTTTCATGATGGCGACCATACTTATATTCTGGAACGTATATATATATATATATATATATATATATATATAAACATGTAATAGGGTGTGAAATTCGTATGTATGATAGGGGCTGCAACTTGGTTCTGCCAGGCGAACCGGAAAGAGAGCTGATTCAGCGTAAGAGATGTTGCTGGGAATCGCGTCTTTTTGCGGTATCTCCGTTTTTGTGGCGCAGTTCGTATGCCTCTTCGCATCAAGCCAATCAGTTCGCACTGTCTCTCCGTCGGCTCCCACATCCCACCCCTGCATAGGCTCTCTAACATTGTCCATGGACCTTGCTCCCTATCCTTGTTTTTCTGTATCCCGCCTTCGTTCTGGCTGGTGGGAGCAGTAATTGCTGCATCGTTTGATAAAAACCTTTGGCTGCTGCCGCACGACGTACATACAAGGGCAGTTTGAGTCGCTTCCTGTTTCTCGATCGAACGATGCTCGAATAGTAACGGCGTGTTACATACGTTCTCTGTCGAGACCCACGGTCCCAAGTCCAATCTGTTGTAGGTCACGAAGTGTCCTGCAACGAGATTTGACCATCGTCAGCGTCTTGACTTCGAATGCTTTGTCTCACTCCCGCAATCTTTCTTTCGCCCTTTACCCCTATCGCTCTCTCTTCCTCTCTCTCTCTCTCTCTCTCTCTCTATTGTTGTCGTTGTCTCTGTTTGTTTGTTTCGCTTATCAGCAGTCGTTTCGTATAGTTCGCATCTATTAAGCACGGCCAGCGGGCCGTCGGTTGGCTGTCCTCCACATTGTTGTATTTACCGTAACACCTCGGCGCTCATCCAAGCCATGCATGCAGAAGCAGCGGCGTCTGAATAGAAAAGCAGCATACATCAGCATCGTTAAAGTGAAGGCAAAACAAGGTCGCGCGCGCCGCATAGGCATTGAAGCTCAAGCGCATAGGTAATCAGCTAGTGGTTGAACCGAAGAAGAAGAGACGCCGACCCAAGAAAGCGACATATGTAGAAGGGCAGCCTAGTCGAGAGAAGTAACGCCTTTTCGAGACAAACAAATTGTACGAATACGAAAAAGGTTCCGAGAAGAGAAACACGGAGAAGCTGTTCTACGCCAGAATAACCTTCTACAGCAAATGCTTGCTGCTACGGCTGTCTACTACTGTCTGTTAGAACAGTCCACGTTCTCGGCTCTTGGCAGACATTTATTGAAGTTGATAATGCGCAGGCCTGGGCAGGAACGTATGGCAAAGGGGTGAAGGAAGCAAGTGGTGGTGGGGGGGGCGAGACGTCTTTGTATCAATTATGGCGTTTAAGGCTCCAGCATGTGAGAAGTTGTCGGTGTCCGTATTCGCTGTCTTCGCGATCGAGATTCGAGTTTCTTAGCGGGAAAGCTATACGGGAGAGTAAAACATACCTCGGGGACAATGCCTTGGGGCGGGCACACGGACGCCAAATCGGTGGTTCAAACCCACAGCTTCGTATTGTGTGGAGGCGTCCGTGTGTAGAGGCGCCCGTGTAGTGTGTAGTGCATAGTCAGGCGAGTCGGCGCATGTGTATTTATCTGTTTGTTCCGGACCGTTCGCAAGTCTCTCTATCTGCGACCTGAACTGACTATCTGCCTTTGCTTTAGCATCTAAGCTCTACTCTCTATAGCAGCACCGAGTTGAAGCTGAACTTTGGAATACCGAAGCTGTCTCTGTTTGCAGAGCGAGCCATGGTTGTATTTTGGCACCGTTTGTTTGCACCGGCCCTCGAACGCGGCAAGTCGCGCACGAGACCGAGAAGAAACTGCTTTCTCGACTCGTTGAACTGCGCTGTCTTGTCTATGCACCCCTTCCTTCTTAGTATTTTAATACTATTCTAGCATTTCGTCCTTTTCTCTGCATTATACCTGTTTTTTTTTCTGACAACGACAACTACATTGATGGGGTCACGGTCGTAGCTGCAGGTTAGTCTTGAGGCGTCGTGCAATTCCAACTTGGAGTGAAGATAGCCACACGGCTCCGTGCATAGACTCGGCGTCAAGGCTATAATAATTTTGCTGATTTATTTATTGACTTTATTTGAGCACCCTAGCATCTCTCTCTATATGTTATACTAGGTGCACTTCTGTTATCGCTCGCTTTTATTGTCTGAGAAACGTATGTCTCACACTCCGATGTTATGTGAGTCCATTTGCAAACAGATATATAAAGTACAGACGGTAAGCTCCGGCTGCTCTATACTCATAACTTGATTGAATGATTGAGAAGTACGCGTCCGTGCGTTGTACGTTTGAAGACTTTATGGGTCATTCGCTCGATTAAAGTTCCTGATCCGTTGGCTCATCTACCGCCGCCAGATGCATGAACACGAAAGCATGGTCAGCACTGCTAACATGCTTTATTTGTTTACTTAGCTCCATCACATATTCGGAGACAAAGGCGCACGCCTAAACACACACGAAACATTCTTCTAGAGGATACTATCTATCGAGTAAAGACACAGCACCCGTACGTTTTCAAATATAATGCTTTCAGACTTATTGCGCAGTGCTTATTGCGCAGTGCAGTTGCTTATAATCTTTTTTTTTTGCTATGGTTTTACGTTGCTCGGGGTTTGTCCCTCTGTCTGTTTGTTTTCTGTACGAAGTAATAAAGCTTAAAATAATATAGGTTTTTACTGAAACCGCGTTATGGCCCCTTTTCGTATTGCTCTACTGAACTTAGCGCGACTTAGCCAACCTCCAAATCTCCGTCCAGCTTCGGCCCGCGCGCGTTCGTTCGTTCAAATGAGCGAAACGATCAAGACTGACCCCAGTATGGAAGATCTCGTCGAGGCCACGAAGCGTAGATAGCTAGCTAGCTTGCTAGCGGTAGAATCAATAGATTCGAAAATAACTCAACTCTTTCCTCTATGCCTGCCGCCTCAATTGGAGTTCGCCCCACCATCTGTGCTCTCCTCCCTTTCCCTGTTCTGCTCCGATTCCCTGTAGAATCGGCTGCAGGGGTCAGCTGCACCGACCCTCTGCTCGTGTCGGGCTCACAGCTTTTGGCTGCCCTCACAGTCTAAGTAATTCGACGTTTGACCTCGCGTTTGAAGCCTCCCCCAACCCACTCACTCCCTTTGCGCGATCCCCCGAGTCGTTCACTCGACTTCATTGCGCTTTCAGCAAGTGCAGCCTGCTATTACAACTAGAACTACCACTGCTATTACCACCACACAACTACTACTGCGACCCGCACAGATTTGACCCCCCCCCCCACGTCCAACCCCCAGTGAAAGCCCAGTCGTCGTCGTCCCCGTCTTTCCTCACACCACCATCATCGTCATCGTCATCATCAGCATCATTGCCATGGTCAGAATCATCACCACTACAACCAACAACCGTCGCTTAAGAATGAATGGGCATAATATCGGGAAGCAATAAGTGGAAATCTATGAGGTCTATGCATTACGCTCGAGCCCGCCGAGGTGCAGCGTCCGCCTCCATAGCGTTCGGAGCAGTTGGTTTGCGAGCCACAAAACAACTGTCCGTCTAGTCTGAGATGCAAACGACGAACCCATGGAGGTGGCGTCAGTGGGTTTCTGACTGGCCATATGGGCCACACACATGGGTGATTCCACAGAGTAGTATCATAGCCATCGTTGCGGTTAACGCTCGTCGATTTGGCACTCGTATCTATCTATCTATCTATCTCTCTATCTATCTGTCTGTCTGTTTGCCCGTCTAGGTGTCTCTCCAGCCTATATGTGGAGTCCGTTTGCATATGCGGACAAGCCGTAGTAGGCGACGGAAGCTGTGTCCAGCGTGCCCAAAGAGGATGCGGCGTGTGCAAACTTTCCCAGCAGACGACGGATCTCTCGCTCTATCCAAAATCAGTTAGACATTTTTTCTCTTCCTGTCCTGACATACGGACAGGCTATAAGTTTCCTATGATTGATTGTGGTCGTCTGTGCGATACATCGAACGTAAACCTGTATTATGTCCATACGTCAGGACCCTGTAATGGTTCTTCCTGCGTATTGAAGAGTGGATTTACAAATCGAATTTATTGGTGGATAGCGCTTTCGCTGATGTTTGGGTCAAACATTTAGTCAGACAAACGTGTGGCAAAATGGCAAACAAAACATGTTGAAACAGCCGTATTCAAGAATAGGCTTGCCTACTGTTTATTTGTACAGTTTACAACACGAAGAGTTAAGCGTGCAAGATGCCGTGTGTCGAAGAGCTTCAGTCGACCACTTGGGGCTAAGCTCTAACCCTTTGAACTGTGTATAGATGGCACAAATATTTTCGAGCCGGGCATTTAAATCGGTACGACGAACCCCGTGATGACAACGGAGGCGAAAAAATATAGCTTGTGTTAATGGTGCAATCAATTAAGACTCCAAAATAACGTATGTAATGCCAGTGAAAACTTAAAAGCTTGATGCAGAATCTCTTCGTATGACCCTGCCCGATCACCTCGGATCCCCCAAAAATTCTTGGTGGGTGTATCGAGCAAGGTGGCCTACTGGCAAAAGCCATTGCTTTGCATTCGATTTGAGGTCGCGCGTTTAAGACCTGGGTCGGCCACTCGTAAATTGGTTTTAATGGTTTCAAATTCAGACAAAGTGAATTGGGCATGTGGTGCAGACTGCAGCATGCCTACGACCAGTCTTCAGTGCACCGACCAGGAAGAGCTCTAATGCGTCTCGCAGGAGATAGATGGTTCCTACACCGTAACCGTGACTTTCAACTCGGTGAGAGCGCCAGCTCACCGATCTAAAAGCACTGAAGTTTTTCTCGCCGCGTCTAGAGTTGGCACCGTACGATTTCTAGCTCTCAGTGAAAATGAAAAATCTGAGAAACGTTTCGATTAAAGCAAATCGGTGCTATGGAGCTATAATATATACAAAAAAACGCGATTTGGAGGAATATTTCGATGCGTGAATCCAACGCTTTAACAAAAATGCTTCATTGAATAAGCTGTTTGGCTTCGGTGGACCGCTGTCGTCAAAACCCCAAAGTACTGTTAATGGCCACATGTTTCGGGCGGCGGCCATCACCCAGAATGCATGAGAGTGCATAGTGTGATGTGCTTCTTCTCCTACTGGTTTGTCGCATTGGCGGATATGTGGGGGGGTGGACCTGGGGTGCCTGCCCCGACATGCAAACCGGTACACAAATCCTTGTGCTCAAACCGTGTTGATCGCACGTCAACGTGCGTCGCGTCGTGATGCTGCCTATTCAGCCTCATCTCTGGGAGCTCATCTACTCTGTGCCTCAATCTGGTGCGTGGCGGCCACTATAGTGTTGCGGACAATGCCAATGTCACGATCATGTCTAGCAGCATGACCCTCGGCCACCTGGTAATGGCCCTTACTGTCGGCTAGCGGCATGAATCGTTTCGCTAGAGAGACTTCGCAAGAAGTGATTAGGGTGTCCAGTAACAAACAGGTCGTTGAAGCGGACGAGGTGGTTTTCGGTTTCGTTAGCCAGGTCAATCCCTCTTAGTATACGGCAGCTGTCAGGCGGGAAGCTGAGACGAAGCGCCTCAGTTAACAACACCCTCTGGCCGCGTCGCTTTTCGAACTTTGCAGTTCTTCGAAGAACTAAAGAACACGCAATCGGGTTTGTGTCATATGTCAGCATGTGTTAAGCGGAAAGCTGGAAAGAGACACGCCGTACGAATAAGGCGCTGTGACAGCCAGATAGAGG
Source organism: Dermanyssus gallinae (assembly GCA_003439945.1). Lineage (NCBI taxonomy): Eukaryota > Metazoa > Arthropoda > Arachnida > Mesostigmata > Dermanyssidae > Dermanyssus > Dermanyssus gallinae. The sequence goes on from QVRM01006121.1 coordinate 23,312, forward strand.
GAACCGACCTGCGGCTATCCTTAACTATTGGCCACGTCTCCTAGGCTGGACGAGAGTAAGTTTGCTGTTAATTGGGAATGGGTAAAGTTTATATATATATATATATATATATATATATATATATATATATATATCCAGATCTATTATCGATTCGGAACAATTACGTTTCAAGCTTGATATACTCACCGATCCAACGAATTTTAAGGTATGGATTACCGCTGGATTACCTTAGGAGGGGCTCCTCAAGGTGGCTGCATTTGACTACAGTCACGCCTCGTGAAGTCAAAATTCTTGCACAAGCTTCCCACTAACATTCAGCTATCATAACTGTGTAGTCTTTGGCTACTAGTATAGTCTTTGGCTACTGTAAACATATTATATATACATAATTGTTGTCGACTGGTGTAACTCGATTGTTGTACCTTACGCACCTTATTAGCCGTTATGCATCTGAGGTATTCCACCGTTTTCATCGAAATTGTCTTTAAAGCTCTTGAAATGTGATCGTACGTAATGCATATTTATTGGAATATGGCAATTAAGGTCAGTTTGTCATTAGCATACTCAACTTTAAACGCGTATTTCTAGTAAATAATCTTATAAATATATGCATCATCAAGTTACGCGGCGAATTATGCGTATGGAAGCGGGTTGTTAGAAATGTCCAGGTTAAGATATCTCGTGTCAAAAATGTCATTTCCACTTAAAAACAACTCATCTGGAGATGTGCTTTTAGAAGGATTGTGCATAATTTTGACGATCTAATGTTGCCACTTTGCAGAGTCGCTCGCTTATATTTGCTAGAGCCCTTGCAAACGCCGCAATATTTAGTCATCCAGATATTCGGCCTAGGTCAAACTAAAAATATATACCATATTCCTAAGCTTCGTTCCCATTCTTTTGTTTACCGGATAAATAAATGTGGCTAACAACTCATTGTGGTAGGATGTAATACTGTTTTTTATTGCGCCATAAATACACGCGCATTTAGTGTCGTGTGTTATAGTGTCCTAAACTTAGTGTCAGTGAATTCATATCATATTTATATCATATCACCTTTATTGAAAAGGGTCATAACAAAAGAAGCAAAGTTGTTCCGACCGATCTGTGAACGACGTACAAATGAAGTGTTCACAATGTTCACACGAGCAACCTCGTGAGGGTGGATGGAGACGCCGCTCCGAAGATGAATGGTACTTAGAATAAAATACCTAGTAATAAGATTCTGACGCGTTAGCTGTTTAAACATGCGGTAATCGGCGTGGGATTGGTATTCGCTAACACTAGGCAATGTGATACGCTCGCGTGGTGGACAAAACCGACAAACAACTCGTTTAATAAATTTATCGTGCACGCTCTGCAGAAAGTCAACATCTCTGTTATAGAATTGCATCCATACGTGAGAGCAATAAGTCCCCTTTGGTACCACTAAGGTAGGATACAGCTTTAAGCACACATTATGATCGTGTATAATGAAGTACCGCATTATGAGATTACACACATTCGAGACGCGGCTTTGACAACCTCGGCCATGTGAGGTCTAAACTTAATTTGGAGGTCGAAAATTACCTCAAGGTCTTTATAGAGTAAGACTTCGGGAATGGGTTGGCCGTTTAGCATATACTGAATAGTATATGACATTGTCTTGAGAACGGCAAACTTGGAAGTAATTATTTGCATCCTCTGCCCATAAGGATACAGTATCAAACGCTTTCTGTAGAATGGCTATATTGTTGTAATTTTTGTCTCTACATAGATTTTGAGATCGTCTGCATACAGCCTATATGTAACACTAATATCTAAAAGCATAGCCCCGAAATCCTGTACAAATATTGTGTACATTAAAGGGCCTAGGCATGAGCCCAGCGAAACAGCGGGTACACACCTACCGACGGCGGAGTAGCTATACTCAACTTTAACGACAAATGTACGGTCTTTCAGGTATGCTCTACACCAACTTATGATTCTGGGGCCGATACCTAACGCTGGCATTTTTGTTAAAAGCAGATGATGGTCAACGCGATCGAATGCACGTGAAAAATCAAAGTAAACAACATGTAGAGAAATGTTGCGATTTCGGGCCAGCGCCCAATCGTGAGCCACGTCTAGTAACTGGGTACCCGTGGATCGACCCTTTATGAAACCGTGTTGTGACGATTCCAACACGTCTTTCGAATCAAGATATGTGTAGAGCTCAGCCACAATTATTTTCTCCATTATCAAGCATGGGGTTGAGAACCCACTGAGAAACCGGTCTGTAATTTTCTGGCGCTGCACGAGAACCCTTTTTGTGCGTAGGAGTGATAATGGATTGCCAAATAAAAAACTCGGAACTTCACCATCTTCAAAGAAGCGAGTAAATATCAGTGATGGAATGGTTCAGTGGTGAACCTGGCTAAGAACTCATAATGATAAGAAATATTACATGTTATCTTACATCAATACGCGAGGATCTACTGTGTCTCGTGTCATTGTGCGTCGTTGAGAAAATCTCAATGTCGCAACATAAAATTGCGATTTAGACAAGTAAAAAGAACCTATAATATTTCATTCAATATAGATTCGTACCATAAGGCTTCTCTAAATCCTTTCCCAACAATCAGGCTTTGTCTATAAACTTCCAAACTCCGTTCCACTTACGCATTGTGTACTGTGACCTGAAGCTTGTCTCTGGCTAAGTCAATCAAAAGCTACCGCCGCGTCATATATGGAATGGCACCTTAGTCAGGGTTACTAGAATTACATTTTGTAAGGAGGTTGATTTTTATTCTAGACTTCGATGCGCTGAGGGCTGGGACATATGAAGATGTTTAGGGTCTCGTCCACAGTCCTAGTGATAGCACGGCCGCTGACTCTCAGCGACATATGGTTTATCATCTATTTTCTATGAGCGTCGCTCATAGAAAGATCGATCAACAACAGGGATCGAACCTGCGACACCCCGGTAAATGACAACCATGACTAGCGCACTACTGCTTATGTTGTCATACAAAGCATGTCTTCCTTACAGAGTACTTTCCCGTACAGGAGTTGCTAACTCATGCCTAAACGGCATATTGTCCAGTGGAATTTAAGCATAGGAGCCCAGGAGAAGTTACAATATGATAATGAAAGTGTTGACTTCTGGCGCATAGAACAACATGCACAAGTTTATTACAAAAGTGCTTAGTCTCATATTGCGGTGCGGAAGATCACGCATATACTATAAACGGTAAAGTAGTGCCACGAGCTAGGCGTACACGTCATCGTCAAAATTGAGCCTAACCGTACACGGTGGGTTTTGCAATTGGTTAAATCCTGCCTAAAATAAGTCGATATAGTTTCTGTGAGTTCTATTACACATAATGGGTCCCAATGGGTCTAGATTAGCGTTTATTTTAAAGTGCTGCCGTATTGCTCTGCACTATAGACATCATGCCAAAAATATAAGCTTGACTTGACAGCGTGCCGGGTCGTTTTTAAAACAACTGTACTAGAATTGCTGCACACAGAAGGGCTAATCACATTTGTCCTGATTTCGAAGATGTTTCTATGCTAAAAATGCGGGTGGCTGGAATAAGCGTTCGTGTCATCATGGAAGCTAACGTGCGTATGGAATACAATTAAAATTTAGTCCTTGATTGCGAGTGTTGGGGTGCAGACGCCATCGAAGCTATCGCTACAGGCAGCAATGGCCTTGTTCGAGATGAAAGTTGCACTTGTTGCTGCATACGGATTTCAAGTGATCTGGGAGTACCTTTCGGCGTCGCAGCTTGAGGTGCTCGATCATATAAAGCCAGCATTTCTCAAACGTGTCATGGGGCTGCACCGCTCAACACAAAACAGATTAGTTTACCTCTTGAGTGACACGCCGCTTTTTATAGAAGATCTTAAGCGACGTTTCGACCTTCCGACTGCTTCAGCTTACTTAGAGTTCATTAGCTTATGGGAGCGGAAGATGGCAGAAATCGACCCTGAATTCTATGATACGGGTGCAATGACCAAAGACGCATGGGAGGGACTTAACAGAACCAATCGGCATATAGTAACACGTTTTGCAATTCATGGGTATCACCACATTCTCTGCAGAACATTAGGTTTTCATGTCCCGTGTGATACCTCTATTTACAGTAGGTGCGGGAACTTTTGCGCCAGGTACCACGCAGCGTCATGCCCAGAAGTGACTTCGCTAGGGAGTCTCGCTCTAATGGAGGGGTCCAAATAGCGTATTATTTTATCATGAGTACATCGGAAAGGAGATTGTCCTGGCTGTATATTTGAATACGGAACAGTCATGTATATACTAACACAAGTTTTACAATGTACCTAACAAAGGTGATAATAAACGTCATAATTATAAATATATATATATATATATATATATATATATATATATATATATATATATATATATATATATGTGAGCGTGAAAAAATTAAAATTAAGTTACATGACGCTTGCTAAGGACGATATAAAAATAGCACCTCACCAAACTGTAACTTGAATGCAAATTTATGACTTTTGACAGCATGGTTACCAGTCTCCACGTTCTAACCCACTTTCTCATAGCGTTAGTTAAAGTGCATCCAATTCTGTTTGGGCTAGTTTGCATTCGGTGTAAACAGACACGCTTTGTGTTCCTTACATATTATGTGGGTTAAAGTAACCGGCGAATGATGTGAGCCTCTTCAAGTAGCGTATTGTAAAAGCAATATTTAGCTCGAGTGACGAAATGGGCGTCGCAATTGTAATTCACTTAAGAGAACACCTATCGAATGTCCATGTTTTTTTCTACAACAATTTTTCGAAGATTTTCTTGAGTCACTGACTCTCAATATCTATCTTAAAGCCACAATGCCATCTTCATCACGCCGCCAAAACGATTAAGACAATTTCAAGCAGATGTTTCTCGCCTGCCGACCCAATCGACTATCATCTGCTGTGTGTTCTCTGAGTGTGTTCGCTAGCGATATTTATCCGAATTTGCTGTCTTTTTAAAGCTTTGTCTAAACCCTGCTGTAGCAGATGCATGCGCCACTAACAGCTGCAGTATCTTGCTGTAGCCGCTGTTAGCTGGCTCTTGAAGACACTCACGCATTGACTCAATGCAATGTCTAGTTACTTGCATTTCAAGTATTTGGCAATTTGCTTACATGTCACCGCAGTCCACTTTATCAGACGAGTGCAGTACCCAAACAGCCTACAATGTACTGTTTGCTGCCACTCCTAAACTCCGGCATTGTCTTGTTAAGCTGGTAGCTGGAAGTCCTGTCCGACAGGAGAGCTCGAACAGTTAGTTCCCTGGCAAGCGAACATCTATGAACGAAATCGTGGTAGAGCAAAGTTAGAGGGGCTTCTAGTAAGCTCGAGACCACCAAAGCTGACCGGCACTGGAGCCGAGAGCGTTCAAACGTAGCGAGGGAAATGTTCAGACACACCTCCGTACATCGCAGCAAAATCAAATCAAGTTGTTGAAGGTCTGTGGGTATCTTGAAGACTGACTGGACTTGCTCTCTGAGAAAAAGCGGCGGCGCCGAGGAGTTCCAGACCGACAGTTTTTGCGTAATACTAATAGGCAACTAATCGAAAACGTGCCTGCAAATGTCAAGATTAACTGTTAATTAAAATAAACATATTTTGCTAAGACATTGACCGCTGCCAACAACAGCAGTCAAACAGCCTCGAAACAACAGCTATTACAGAGTGCAGAAGCATTTTTTAACAAAAGTCGCACGCATGCCTCAACAGCGGGATACCTCGATGTCTCCGTATTCAAGACGGGTGGTCAAAATAACATCGAAGCAGCAGCGGTATGTGAACACCGAACGAAAGACGCAAAAATGCATGGCTGAAATTCGGAAAAAGAAAACGCGTAATTAATCGTTAACAACGTCCAACAACCGGCACGAACAAAATGGTGGATTTAAAAGTGGTTGTTGTTGTTCAGAACATGCTTAAAAGACCTCGCATGCAGGCGTTAACTGTAAGCCGTCTTCATTTGTCAAACTCGCATGATGATGATGAGCAATCATATGTAGCACAGATTGCGGGAGGGATGTAAATGTAAAAGTCTGCTCTTCAGACGTTCAGGGATGAATCAGGCGTTTTCTAATGGATTTCATATACATATAAGATCCGAATAATTTAACGAACTACTACACTTTGGAAGCGACAACATTTGCTACAAAGAATATAAGATGAAATTCAACGCGGAAACGCCGCGTCAATAATTGGTTCATTCATTGCCCACCGGCAATGGACTCCCTTTTCTGCCGTAGCCGAATCAAGTCGGCGTCAAAAATTCTATGTGCATCTTAAGAACCTAGTTAAATAAAGCCATATTTGATCTCACCCTGGAATGTGATAAAGAATACAGTTTTGCCCGCTTCGCGGCAAAGCGCCACACTGGTAAGTGTGGTGCAATAGGACCCGTATACCGATACTACGGATGGAAACGGGCTGCAGAGAAGGCTTGCCTGTCTGCATGCACATTTAAACCATGTATTACTATTCGTCGCAGAGAAAACAACGTCAATAGGAAGTAAGCGAAGCAATGAACAGAGCCATACAAATCACAATAATATGTTTGAGAGACTGATGCGAGGCAACTATAAAACAAATGCAAATACGCATATAGAATCAATACAAATGTATGTTGTAGAACTGAGTTGAGTTACTGGAATCATTTTATCCATTCAAGATCATAATAATAGTAATACGACTTTTTCGGCATAGATACGACGTTTTAGCCAAAACTTTTTGTGACTTACACAGCAGACATAACTGTGCACATAACACAAAATCTATTATGAACTCGCAATTCAATCAGGGGAGAGGCCGACTTAAATTTGGCGTGGCTATTGCCACCTGAACAACAGGGTGCTGACACTTACTCAAATGCACTGCAAGACAAGTCCTGGTTAAATCACACGAGTAGATTACCCGGTTTGCATCTATCGTCCACCCAGCCATTGATATAGTACGTGATATTGAAGTGAATGGGGTATTGTATTAATTCAAATGATCATGTTATAATAGGGGCAGACTTATCCAAATGTATTGATATAACTTTTTATGTTAGCACTTTGGAGTGAGTTTCAGATGTTCAGTTGCAGGTAATAGGGGCTGACTTAAACTGTAAATTATTGGAAGATTATGCACAGTTTTCATAAGTCTATCCTCAGTACGCACCGTCGGCCGTCCACTGAACCCCAGATGTTACAACAAGTTCTTCAACTCATTCAACTAAGAAATAATATCAGTCCTACTGAACGAGCTAACCGGTGGGCAATTTAAATTTTATGCACATGTAAACGGATACGAGAATCCAATACGCACAAACCATGGATTCATGAAAAATGCAAAGTCATAAAATATACCATTTATAGTCACATGGATCCGGAAGACAATAACGACCTTCTAATACAAAACGGAATTTGAACAAAAATAGACAAGTGTATGACATCATTGAGCTCGCGACATCATCGCATACAACAACGCGTTACAAGTCCATGAATACTACTCCCCACGGACCACTCTACCAAATGCACTAGGTGATGATGAATGTTTATTTCGTAATAGGCATGCATTTCACAATGGAATTTAATTATAAATACACTACTGGGCGAAAACGTGCAGAGACCGCCGATGCGTCTGGCAGCTTGCTGCGTGATATTTAGAGCACGCGTGCGAGTTGAACCGGCAAAGGCACCTGGTGAAATTCTCGGGTTGAACGCACCAAGTGATAAAAGTGCCATGCACAGTGTACCTTGTGTACACTTGCCGACTAGTGCACGCTATTCCTTCCTAAAGCTTCCTGAAAAGGTACAACTACCCTAACTGCGCTGAGGCCTCGCTCGCTTTCCAACAAAAATTGCCGATTGGTCCTATAACATTAGACCTAAGCCATTGCCGGTCTGCAGTCTACTAGCAGATATACAAAGCAGTTTTGTTTTACCGTCCGCGGGAAGCAATAGGCACGTTTCACTTCGATTGTGAAGCACTCTTCTAGCTGCGCAAAACTTGCGGCTGAAGGATGGGCCCGCAGCCTGCCAAGCTCAATATTGGTACAACAACAATCTTAAGCTTAAAAGAACGCGTTGCCGCACTCATGGACAGTCTTCAAAGGTCATATACATGTGTGCGAACGAAGGCAATAGACGCCTGGCACCTATCGCCGATGTGCTGGGTGAAGATCGTTCCGAAGTAGTGCAGTCCCACTTCGTTTGTAAGTTATTAAACGCTTATACGATATCGTGGGCCCATATTGGCGCGGCATGGCTCTTCGGGTCTGCTGGGCGTACCGCACGGTGAGCCTAAAAGAGGCCTTCGTTCTGTCCCGCCAGCTTTGCTGGGCCGTAGGACAACTCGAGAGGCAACGCTTGATGTGTACACTTTGCACGTTTGTCCGGGTGGCCGGACAACGTCGATCATAAGGTCGAGACCTTCTGCTCCACCCTGGCCTAAACGCGCAAAATTTTGACGTATCGCCACGCGCAGGAACATTGACACCGCATATTGTCGGTCATATGGTGCAGGATGTCGCCGCATGGACGACAAGCGCAGGACGCAGGTGCCATCGGGTGGTCGAGATAATAATAATAATAATAATATTTCTAGAAGTAGAGTAGTAGTGATATTAGTAGTACAGTAGGCCACGTATACCGATACTACCTGTCTGCATGCACAAAGGAGGAAGAGAAGGCGGAAGCTGGCTTGCCCCGAGGCTTTCGTCCCCGACTCTTGGAGAAAGAAAGCAACACATGGAGAAAAATGAAAAGAAGAACAATACGGTCGTCAACGCGCCGCGGGATCCGAAGAGCCAATGCACACACGGAAGCCTTTTTCATTGCATTGTACTGACTCACAGGAGGAGAGTCTCACAGTTCCAACAGATCCCCGACTATATTTCGTCGAGTCGTTGAGTCTCGGCCTCTGCCCCCCTTCCCCCCCCCCCCCGCCCCTCCATCTCTCCATCAGCAAAGCCCTAGGCCAATACCTCACCCGGCTCGGAACAACGCCGTTTCTATACGACCGGATAACAAAATATCATTCAAGTTGGTACCTCGCTCGTACGTTCGAAAGCACCGAAGCTTGACGCGCAAAATCACGATAACGTGCGACTCCCCTGACAAGTCTGCCTGAACGCGTGTTCTGTAGAAGCTCAAACGATTGTTATGCAGAATAAAGCCTGTAACAGTTTGTGAGCGC
>QVRM01006121.1:37500-132500 GCA_003439945.1 Dermanyssus gallinae
CTTCGGAGGAGACACTACATAGGTGCGGCGCGGGTTCGAGCAGCCCCACCGTTGCCCCACATTTGTATTTATGGGGGTCCGTCCGTCCGTCCGTCTATGAAGCAATGTGAAAAACAGTTCCGTGGACGTTCAATCTTGGCTGAGGGTGGTCAGCCCGACAACTTTACATTATCAGGGTAGTAAACATGGGAGGCGTATAGTTGAACCACGCACGCTTGACTCTGCAAACGTAAACATGACGTGCGCTCCGCCTCTTTTTTCCCCGTTGCATCTCCCCTTTCTCTCTCTCTCTCATTTCCTCCCCCCCCTCATCTCTTCTCTCTCTGTTACTCAATTTCTGCCTCTTTTTTTTCGGCAGGAGGGGAGGGGCTATTGCGATGCACAGCTCTTAGCCTCTGTAGCCATTGTTGACAATGACATTGAGTCGTTTTTCGACGTGTAGATGTTGCTAATGCTAATACTAATGTTGCTGTTGTCAATGTTGTTTTTGTTGTTGTTGCGGTAGTTGTTGCTGTTGCAATTGTGAATGTTGTTGTACCTGCTGCTGCTGTTGTTATTGTTGTTGCTGTTGTTGTTGTTGCTGCTGCTGTTGTTGTTGTTGTTGTTGTTGTTGCTGCTGTTGTTGTTGCTTCTGTTGTTTACGTTGTTGTTACTGCTGCTGTTGTTGTTGTTGTTGTGTGGCGGGCGCGTTTCTCGTCTAAATATTCGCGTGTAGTTTTTGTAGCGGCAGCTGCAGCAGTTTTTGCAGTTTGCCGACGTCATCATTGTGTCTTCAAGCCTCACTCAGCAGCAGCAGCAGCAACAGCAGCAGCAGCAGAGCTAGCATCAGCAGCGACAACAACGAGGATGACGACTGGAGGAACTGTGGTTGTGACGACCTTTTTGAGGAGACCTTCTGTGGCTGATCTGCGCTGGACAGCGCATCGTATTGTTGTTGTTGTTGTTGTTGTTGCTGTTGTTGTTGTTGTTGTTGTTGTAGCTGTTATTGCTGTTGTTGTTGTAGCTGTTGTTGCTGTTGTTGTTGTTGTAGCTGTTGTTGTAGCTGTTGTTGCTGTTGTAGCTGTTGTTGCTGTTGTTGTTGTTGTAGCTGTTGTTGCTGTTATTGCTGTTGTTGTTGTTGTTTGCCGCTACTGCTGGTGTTGTTGTTGTCGTTCTTTTCCTTGACGTTGTGGTTCTGTGCTATGTGGTCGTGGTTGGCTTCACTGTCATCCGCATCCCCTCCCCCACTATCCCCTATTTTATAACCCAACATTCGGCTTTTCATACTCAGACACGGCGGCGGCGGCTGGGTTAGGGAACTACCGACTAATAGGACGCGCATCGTGTGGGGAATCGTGTGCGGAGGGGGGGCGGAGGGAGGTTGCTCTTCTTCAATCAGTCAACAACCTCAACTCAATAGACTAGTGCGGCTTCTGCTACGATGTTACCGCTGCGGCAGTTGCTGCTGCTGCTGCTGTTACTACAGATATATACTACGAGTTTTGCTGCTGTTTTTCCTAACTATGAGTAGTAATAGTAGTAGTTATTGTAGTAGTGCTGTCGTCTAGTACTGGCCATCTGTCTGCCTATGTGTCCATGTGTATGTTTGTCTGTCTGTTCATGTCTGTTTGTCTCCCTGTCCATTGGTCGGTCGATCTGTTCCTCCGGTTAGCGTAAGCTGAAGGAAATTGTAACACAACGACGACCACGACGACGACGGTAAGTGCAAGCAGAAGCAGAGGCGGCGGCGGAGGCGGCTGATACTTCTGCTATGGCTCGTCTTCGGCCGTAGCAGTTCCCACTGTTAGCCATAGTTCCCCAGCATCATCATCATCCTCATCATCACTTCCATTATCACGATATCACGATCGTCACCATGATTGTCGTGGTCGGTGGTTGGTTGTGGCTGACGTGGGTCGTCGTCGTCGTCGTTGTTGTTGTTGTTGTTGTTGTTGCTGTTGTTGTTGTTGCTGTTGTTGTTGCTGTTGTTGTTATTGCTGTTGTTGTTGTTGTTGCTGTTGTTGTTAGCGTTATAGCGACGCCCGCCACGTTGTCGTCGTGCCGGGCGGCATCGCACTTCATTATCAGAAGGACCGACCGTTGATGATCATGATAATGGAATGATGATAGTTATCATCATCATCATCATTGTCACAATGCTAATCATTATCAACATGATCGCAAACATTATGACGCTCTTGATGATGACTATAATGGTGGTGGCGGTGGTGGCGGTAACAATGGTGATGAAGCAAAAAAACAATGATGATGATGATGAAGCTGATGATAACGGCGAACACGACGGTTATGCCATGACAACTTTCAGGACCGTTGATGACATTGTTGTCGTCGTCGTCATCAACAACAACATCGCCATCATCATCATCAACGTCAACGTCAACAACAATAACAACAACAACAACATCATCATCATCATTATTATCGTCATCAACGCCAGCAGCAACAACAACAACAACAATATCTCTCCCGACGAAGCTAGCATCGAGGGCTACCACAACGGCGACTACAAACAACACACACACATACAGCAACGACAATCGACAAATGACGACTCAGTGCGACTCAGGACGAACCAACCGAAGCCGAGGAGGTAACCGAGAGTCAATGAGTGAGTGAACGAACGAAGAAACCAAGCAAGCCAGGCAGGCAAATGCATCCTTCTTCGTTCTTCAGGCAGGCTGGCGGGAGCGGCATTGACGACGGCCAGCGGCACAGCCATGCTGCTACTGGTGAAATGGCGAAGCAAAGCCAACAAGCCGCGTAGTCGTGAAGTCCGTCGTCGTCGTGAAGATAGATAAACAGAAAGTCAGGTAGATAGAAGATAGATGGACTTCGGGGGTGGAACAACGATGATGGACTTCGGGGGTGGAACAACAATGATGGATTTTGGAAGTGGAAAAACGATGAGGGACTCCGGGGGTGGAACGACGATGATGGACTTCGGGGGTGGAACAACGATGAGGGACTTCGGGGGTGGAACAACGATGAGGGACTTTGGGGGTGGAAAAACGATGAGGGACGTCGCGGGTGGAACAACGATGATGGACTTCGGGGGTGGAACAACGATGATGGATTTTGGAGGTGGAACAACGATGATGGATTTCGGAGGTGGAAAAACGATGAGGGACTTCGGGGGTGGAACGACGATGATGGACTTCGGGGGTGGAAAAACGATGAGGGACTTCGGGGGTGGAACGACGATGATGGACTTCGGGGGTGGAAAAACGATGAGGGACTTCGGGGGTGGAACGACGATGATGGACTTCGGGGGTGGAACAACGATGAGGGACTTCGGGGGTGGAACAACGATGATGGCCTTCGGGGGTGGAACAACGATGATGGACGTCGCGCGTGGAACAACTATGATAGACTTCGGGGGTGGAACAACGATGATGGACTTTGGGGGTGGAACAACGATGAGGGACTTTGGGGGTGGAACAACGAAGTTGTTGGGCGGCTGACACAAAATCAACCAAGCAGGCGTTAGATAGACAGACAGACAACGGTCCGAAGGAAGTCGACTGATAGATATAGCACGAGTACGAGAGATCAGGCGGCGACGGTTGCATTGGCGTCGGCGGCGGTCGTGGTGGTGAAGGTCCAAATGAAGGTCCTCCTCCCGACCTCCCTCCCTCGTTCCTTTCTCCTTTCGTTCTCCCTAAATCGGCTCTCGCCACCCGACAACAACAATGACAACAAAGGTAAAAAAATGTTGTTGTTAGAGTTGGTGTTGTTGTTTTTATTGTTGTTGTTGTTGTTGTTGTTGTTGTCGTCGTCGTCGTCGTTGCTGCTGTGGTTGTTGACTTTGTTGCGTGGTCGCTTTGCGTAGGTTTCAAGCGCGCAGAAAAAGCGAGCAATGTTGAAGTAAGTGAAGACCGACGCGAACGACGAGACACGACGGCTTCTTTCGACATCATCAGATTGTCGTTTGCTCCTCCACCTCCTCTTCGTAGTGGTCGTAGTCGGTATCACAATCGTTCTCTTCGGCGTCACGTTGTGGTACCTGGTTGCTATTGTAGTAGTAGTTGTTGTTGTTGTTGTTGCGGTTGTTGTTTTTGTTGTGCTGTTGGTGCTGTGGTTGTTGTTATTGTGGTTGCTGTTGTTGTTGTTGTTGTTGTTGTCGTCGTTGCCGCCGATTACCGATTGTCACCAGCAGAATATCACAGCGAGTGTGAATGGTAGCTCAGCAGCTCAGTGTAGGGCCGTGAGAGATTCATGCAAACGTTTCCGTCGGCTTGGTGATGACGATGGTGATGATGATGATGACAACGATGATGATGATGGTGACGACGTTGTTGTCGATGAATTCGACAATGTGACGACGATTTGCGGCACAACAGCACTACACCCAAAACAGCAAAATACTGCGCTCACGGATACGATTGCACAGACAAACTTGCGGTCGGACGGCAGCATGAAAAGTCATTGTGCTACGACGAGAGAGACAGCGCGAGAGACCAGCCACCAGCTGGCCGAACCAACCGAATGCTCCAATCTAAAGACTCCGAGTTGATGTCGCCTACAACGCAATGTTGTTGTCGTTGTTGTTGTTGTTGTTGTTGTTGTTGTTGTTGTTGTTGTTGTTGTTGTTGTTGTTGTTGTTGTTGTTGTTGTTGTTGTTGTTGTTGTTGTTGTTGTTGTTGTTGTTGTTGTTGTTGTTGTTGTTGTTGTTGTTGTTGTTGTTGTTGTTGTTGTTGTTGTTGTTGTTGTTGTTGTTGTTGTTGTTGTTGTTGTTGTTGTCGTCGTTGTTGTTGTTGTTGTTGTTGTTGTTGTTGTTGTTGTTGTTGTTGTTGTCGTCGTTGTTGTTGTTGTTGTTGTTGTTGTTGTTGTTGTTGTCGTCGTTGTTGTTGTTGTTGTTGTTGTTGTTGTTGTTGTTGTTGTTGTTGTTGTTGTTGTTGTTGTTGTTGTTGTTGTTGTTGTTGTTGTTGTTATTGTTGTTGTCGTTGTTGTTGTTGTTGTCGTCGTCAAGAGCACGTTTGTGCGTATATGAATATCTGTTGTTCATGTTTGACAAAGACAGTACGAGTTCCGGTGCTCGTCTTAAATAAAGCCTCCTGAGTGAACAAGAGCTGAGTGATGTGTGTGTGTGTGTGTGTGGCTGTTACAAGTAGGCTCTACCTACAATTACATAAACAGGGTGTATGAGCAAAATATGTGAAGAGTAATATATGGAATTGTATAGCTCGTTAAAACATCGTTTTTTTTTCTCTCCAAATAATCGTGGTCTCGGAGAAGTCTTGTTTCGTAGTGAGTGCTACATTTTGTGACACTGGTCGTTTTGCCCGACATAGTAGGAGCACAAAATGTGCAATTGCGAGACAAGTGCACGTATGCATAGATGACTGTGAGGCGACGTTGCGGTTGTCACCGTAGTCAAGTCGGCCGTAGTGAACGTCGCCTCACAGTCATTTATGCATGCACCTCATATCGACGTGCCCGCCGAGCAAATCATAATTACTCCACAACCGCAGCAACTTGCAGTGCCATATGTTTGGTGATCCAAAACGATCGTCACGCCGTGAAATGTACGCTTGTCTGAATGTGTCAACTTTGAGCGCTGTGAGTGATCGTAAGGTAATGATGTTAAAGTATTTGGTCTGGAAGCTTTAATAAAATAACTTTATTTTTGCGAATTCTGTTCCAAACAATCATGTCACATCTTCTGGCCGGTCATACGGGTATGTTCTTCGGAGGAATCAGAATTTTCTCACGAACATGGCGGTGGGTTAGCTTCTGTCTAGGAAGACTGGTTGTCTCGCAATTGCACATTTTAAGCTCCTCCTTCGGGCAAAAACGCCAGTGTCACAAATGGTAGTAGTTTTTCACGCATGGAATTAGTAAATAACATAACGACCATCACATTTGACTTCAGGCATATTTTGTACTCACAATTGTAACACCGTATTAGAATTGACTGCGCGATTCGAAAAACAATTAAATTAGATTTGATACACGATGTGTTATTTATAGTATATATATTAAGTAAAATATGAAGTGTGGACTGCATTTTGCTGATGATTCCGAAAGTCGTGCGGCCTTGTCGGAATCCGTACTGGGGGTCCGAAAGGAGCGTACGTTCTTCTGCAGAATCTTGAAGGCGCTACTTTAAAATAGCCTTTAGTGCCTATGTTAGCGTGTCTATTAAGCATATCGGTCTATAGGATTCCAGTTCCTTTAGGAATAAGAATGACCCGGGCCGACTTCCGCGCGGGGGGGGGGGGGGGCGATCCCCTCCTGCAAAAATAGCGTGAAAATCGCAGCAATCTAGCGGCAGCATCCGGGACCTTCTCAGGCCCGGGGGCCTTTCCTCCTTGATCCGTGACGCGGCACTAAATATCTCCAGTTTGGTGATGGGCGGGATTTCGTCTGTGACGTCTCTCAGATAGCGAGAACAATCGATCGGAGGTGGCTGGGGTGAAATGGTTCTCGCCTGCTCCTCGCCCGAAAGCGTGTCCTTCTTTCGAAGGCCGGGAGCGCTTCCAATGAGCCGGTAGGAGCAATCCCAGTGGTCATTTTCGATCTTTTCTAGCAAGATTTTCTACGGCGAGGCCTTACTCTCAGTAATCGCCTTGTTTAAAAGTGTGCGGGCCTTCGAGAGATCGAAAACTCAATCGTCCGATGCGCGTCTCGCTTGGCTCAGGTGAGATAGCGCCAGGCGCTACGGTGGTGATTAACAGCCGCCTCGTTCCACTAGTACTTGGCTCTTACTTGGCATCTGTGGTAGGTGTGCAGGTAGTTGTGTGTAGTAGTGCACTAGTCTAGCAGCCTCTCATAGGTGTCGCAGTACCTCGGCTGCGGTTGGCGGACCATTTCAGCAGATCGGCTCGTTAATCCTTCGGTCTAGTTCTTCTAGACTTTGTCGTCTCAGCATTGGCTGAGAGGGTAAAGCCGTAATCGTAGGAAAGAGTCAAAATGAAGTAGAATTCGGGAGAATGTCGAATTCCAGACATTGGTGGTCACTGAGGATGAGGACCCCATCAACTAGCACTGCCCACCTCGTGTGTGTACCTGCCTGGCATTACTACTGTTTGTACAAAATACGCCTATAGTCAAATGTGATGGGTGATGATTTTTTTCAAATTCTGAACTACATATATACATACATGTATACATATAAATATAAATACATATATACCTGGTTTACATTTGTTCCAAGTTGAGCGGAATTACCGTGCCATGATGAACGTCACGCGCGGCATGAGCGGTGTCACACACGCACTTAAAAACCACATTGTGCCCATTAATAAGCGAACGATTCGCGATGAGAATGGTTTTTATTCACAGCGATGGCACGCCGTGTCTTCCGACCTATCGTGTTCTAGCCACGACGTCGCTACTGCTGCCGCAGTCCCGCCATCGGCGCGGCCGACAAAGTCGAGCTATTACTGCAGCGCTCCGAACGCACAATGACAAGACTCACGCATGCATGCCCCACGTTAGGCTCGATGCAGAGCGGTGAACATTTAGAATTGTAAATGAACCAACCAACCAACCCACCAACCCTTTTCCCTCTTCGTTTTTCTCCTATTCCTTCAACAGTCCCTCCGTCCCGCATGCCTCTCTCTGCCTTCCTCTTTCTATCGCTATGTTTCGTTGTCGTTTGCTGCTGTTGACGGCGTTTGCCCACGCTTTGCACACTACTAACCTGCGCCGGAATCCCAACGCTACCTATCCGTTCGGTTCACCACCTCTGGTCGTTGCCCCCCCCCCCCCCCCCCCCGTCGTAGTCATCGTGATGTGTAATGGAGGGCTCGTTCTTCGACGCCTTCCCCCTCAGACGAAGCACAGCACAGCCCAGCCCGTCCCGGAACACAACTCTCTTCACTCACTGTGTTCTCCTGTCTCTTCCTTCACTCTTTCTACTACTCTATTTTCTCGAACGCTTGCCGTGCCGTATACCTTTTTCGTTTCGTTTTCTTCGTATCTCGAATTCCCCTTCTGTGCTTTTATCGTACCGGCTCGTTTCGGGCTCAACTGCGTTGTACGCGTATGACGCCCTGGTCTGAAGAACTAGTTTTCCATCTAGGGGCCTGTTTTCCTCAACCTTAACCACGCTTGCTGGCCGAGTGACGGATTTTTTTCTACCTTCTTTGTCCGGCGCCTCCTTCCCTTCGTTTTCTCGTCCGTTATATCTCCTCCATATTTCTCCTTTTTTGCCTCTTCATCGGCCTCTTTGTACTCCACTATTTGCTGGGACCACAGGTTATACAAGCGGCAAGCTGGTGGGCGCCAGCGCCAACGTCCAGGCAGACACGACCGTTTAGCAGGGCGAGCTCGAGGCGGTAAGCTCTTTTGATATCAGCTTGACTTATCCAGTTGGCTCACCGCTTACTGAAAGACGGGGGGTGTTATTCAAAAAGGATTGGATCGTTTCATCCTCCTCCCGCTGTATACAGGGTCGAGCGTGCGAATACGCAACCAGAAGTAACAACGCTGTATACCAAAGATGTTTTCCTCAATTTGTAGTCACACGACTTTGTCCTCCGCCTCTGTATTTTGTCGCACTCTTTCTCTCTAAATATATATATATATATAACTCTAGCCTTCGTTTTCGTGTAGGTATCTCGCTACACGCCTTCTGACCAGCGCGTTTGTATAGCCACATGACCCCTTCAGTTCCTTGACTGCTGTTTCCAACACGCGCCAGAAATAGCGGGCAGCCTAACCGCCACTAACATCACTATCATAATCATAATCTTTCCCTGCTTCTACTGTTTTGCCGACAGTGACTGTGGCGCTCGCTGACAACGCTGCTGAAGCTATCGTCGCTGCTTGTCCCTATTTCTGCCAGTATCTCTCTTCCTCTTCGTTCATAGATTCGCTGGTCCATTCAAGCGACAGCTCACCGGAAGTTCGTTGTCGCTTGGCGTAGCATCGTGGGGTTTGCCAATCGTAGCAAACACGATTCCCCCCGAACGTGACGAACACGCCGGCCCTCGCCGTTTCCACCCCGCCACTACTACCGGCGGCATTGGCAGCCCCTCGCGTAGACATCTTTTTGCGGCCCACGTCGACCGTCGCCGACGACGACGACCGCTTGGAGACCTCGGAGCGAGGTCACTCATTACCAGCCATATCGTACCGACTGAACTGCGCGTACAGCAAGCTGCCCCGCGGGTGTGCCTAGTTCACCTAGCCCGCCCGGGGGCTTCCTGGAAAGACCACAAGCAAGTGCCAAAATAGTCATAGGGTTACAACAACGACCGCCACCAAGGCAGCAAGAAGACCTCGGCAAAAAGAAAAGGAAATGGAAGGAACCGAAAAAAATGATCTTAATGAGTATGATGCTGATGACGATGATTGTCAGACGCAGGAACAGGAGAAAGAGAACGACCATGGAAATGGATGAACGGGACGCCACGCTATGGGAGATAAATTGCAATATACTGCTTGGTCAGAACCTGACGTATTCATCTCGTATTCATCTGTTTGGAGAGAATATGGCTGACAGTGGCAGCTAATCTTTGTATTTGTAAGGGAATGAGCTCATGTGATTACTAATACCCTATGTGAAGAAGGGGGAGACAGGGGAGAGTTAAAAGAAGTACGTGAAAAGAAGAGTCGTGACACATAGGATGGCACGGCCCGCTGCGTTGACGTTTTCTGTCTAAAAATATTCAGATAATTTAGATATGCGAACAAGCAAACTTAAATCAACTATGATTTTCCAGAGACAAAACGTAGAATGTGGTTATGTTTGTTGTTCAAGGCGTACTTCCCGACAACCACATGCCCGTGAGTCAGAACAGCGTTTGCAGATAAGCGCTTAAGGTTATCTGCTAAAGCCTACGTTTGGAAATGGTTACTGAAATAAGGACATAAGGATAAACAAAAACGACTAGCCTAGGTTAACATTGGTACATGCACACATATGTGTTTACAACGTATTAATAACATTATACGTCGACAAGCTGGAGGATGATAAAGGGTCTACGATTTTTCCGCGCCCGGAGCAGTTCCTAGGCAAATATTCGGCACAGCAATTCTCCCATTAACTACTACACATTGGCAGCAACAGCAGCGGCGGTGGCTGCAACAAAGCAAAACATGCCAAGTTTTGGGAATCTCTTTCTTAATTCTCGTTACGCTGAAACCAGTACACAAGTGAACTATATATATATATATATATATATATATATAATCCTTAGATATCCTTATATATTATATATAATCCTAACCGAACTGAGGGCAACAGAAATCTCAATGCTATGCTCGTGCTATTTCGTCTCTAATCAAAGAAATCGGATAGCAACATCAGTAGCAGCAACGGCTTCACTGCTGTAGCAGTAAAGACAACTCCAATTCTTGCAACATACCTGGCGGCCCAGGAAAGCGAGCAAGTTGGGCCACCTCAAGGGGACTCAAACCAAGTGTACTGCTCCGTATAAAGGTCCATCTTCCGCTAAGCAGATTATGCCACGACGGGACACCCCTACCATGTGCCCGTCACACACACACACCCATGAACAAAACCTCACATATATACAGCCTATACAACCACGCGATGAGGAAGGGATACAAGGAGAGCCCAGAAAATGAAACAATCGACCACCTTTCAGGAGAGAGAGAACCGACCTGAGAAGTCACAATGGACTTAGTCGTTGTTATAGCTGTTCTTGTTGTTGTTGTTGTTGTGATAGTGGTGATGTGGTCGAAGTGCTGTGATGATGCTGATGACGCCGTGGTGATGATAAGGATCATGATGATAATAATAATGGCCGTGCTGGGACCGTGCACATAGCAGCGCCTTACTGGTGATAGGGTGGTGCCCTATCCGTGGCAACACAGCAGCACTTGCGACATCGATTCGACGAAGCGGTAGAAAAGAGAGGAGCTTGAGTCATCCTTGCTGCTGCTGGCAGCCGATGCTGTTCCTGCAGACTCAGCCTTTTGCTCTATTATCCCTTCGGCGGGGGCGACGGTGGTGGTGGTGGTGGTGGTGGTACACCGCGTTTTTTCTGTTCGGCCTGTTGATTAATCCTTGCTTGCCTTGATGGTAGCCATAGAGGCAGGCGTGGCAAGCGTACTAGTTCTAGTGGTAGAAGCAGACGTTGTCCTGGTAGTAGTGGTAGTAGCAGGTGCAGTAATGCAGTAATATGCCCTGAGGTCCTGCTGCCGACCTGCTGTCTCCATTGACCGATTACAATCTCTCTCACGAGTCACCCGAGCCCACAGCCACGTACGTCCTGGCCCCCGGGTGACTGAATATACCAGCGGCCGGGCACAGCCAATATTTTTTCTGCTGCTGCTGCTGCAATTACTGTTAGTTGTACTAGTAGCTGGTATTATTATTATTAATGTGACTATGTTACAATAGTAACGTGCGCAGTCAAGTAAATAAACGCAGCACACAATTCTTAGGTGAACGTGAGAAGCAGAGTCGTAAGCTCATCTCATCACGTTTGGTAGATGATAATTTAGCAGTCAAACCTTCAACCCGCCCCCCCCCCCCCCCATTGCATTGGCCACTGCAAGCCCGCTAAAGTGACCTATGCAGCTATTAATACTAATCCGGCAACAGTATCGGTACTTAATAGCGTTTGTATTATTGTATCCTATACAATTAAATGCCGTATGGTTTTGCTACAACCTTTGATCTACTCGTATCTTAAAAAGTAATTCTATCGACTGGGTCATATACACTAGAAGCGAATTGTATGAAGAGTCAGTCTTAGTTACATTACGTGAGTAGGTGCTTGTAGTTCCTTTACATATCATGCACTCAATTCCTGAAAAGTTTAAAACACGTTCAAATTCCTTAGGCCAGAATGATTCGTCCTCCTTTAGGCGCACTGGTGACTTATCGGTTATCCTTACCGATTCCTTATCCAAGACTGCCACGAATCAGTGCCGATTTGTGAACACTGCTCCACTAGCCGTTTCCTTAGACATGTAGAAGTAAGTATTTCTTCCTATTATCTTAGCTTATCTTAGTGTGCCAATTAAGGATTCCTGAAAAGGGTAGCTAAATATTTAAGTCGATTCTGTTTAGTCGTCTAAACTCGTTCATACACAAGTACTCAGTTCAGTGTGGAAGAATATATGCTGCTGGAAGTCAACTGTGTAATATGTTTCAGCTGCCGGGACAAGAATGCCAGCGCCTTTGTCAGAAACGATAGATAACTGGAGCCGTTCGCACTCAATTTGTTTTGTAACAAATTGCATAGGTAGGGATCCCATTGAAGTGGTGACGCGCATTACTTTGGACCCATATTAGATCAGTTGTGCCAAAAGGACCCACCTTACGTTCATTTTGCGTAAGCGTAACACACCTCATGTACGAGGAAACGTATCTATGTCTCCTTTGCTGTGCTATACAAAATAATATGAGTTTTAGTCTTACCCTTGTATATATATATATATATATATGTATATATATATATATATATATATATTACGGAATTTCAAAATGTAAAAGGGTATATGAAAAATAATAAATTATATTTTCGACGTGCGATTTCCGGAAAGGTACTAACTATTACTCATCGTCTTAACAGAATATTGCCACCGTCTTCAGAGAGGGATCTGTATGGAAACACACACGCCGATTGTAACACACGCAGGAAAAACTGGCCATATCTTAAAGCTATGTGCAAAAACAACACAATTCGCCCTGGGACTGCTAGGTTAATTTAACGTTTGCCATGTAACGATTCTCAGGTCTCTCATCGAACAAGCTTAGCGTGAGATCCAAGCAAAGCTGCAAAGTCAGTTTCTCTTCGTTGGGTAACGTCAGCAATCTGGACCCTTCGCCTACGCGCACTTCCTTACCTGCCGGTCATTCCCATGTTACCGCTCGTTTACGGAGAAGCTTTGTGCGATCAAACCTGGCGTTTCCGCGATAACATAAGCAGGGTGAAATTCAGCAGGCAGTTTTACAATCAAACCAATGAAACCGTACAACTGACGAAAGATTGTGTTGTGCCGTTGGTCAAAGTCAGAGACTCTATTTGGAAATAAACTGGGGTTGCTTCAAATACAAACGGCGACAAACTTTCAAAAGAGAATAGACTGGGCAAAGAAATAATTCTATAAATATACTGCAAACATTTGATTGCGCAGAAATACCACGAGCCATTCATCAGAAATATAGCCACTGCAGCAGCTAAACAGCGTCCGAGTGCCGACAGCCAAAGGTCACGCAGGTTTGTAGATCAATAGCAATGACCTCAAAGAGGAATTCATCATTTTTAAGGCGTCGTTCCCGGTCTTGCTGCAAGTTCACCATTTTTGGCAGCGAAATGATTTCTCGCTGTAAAAAGCTGCCAAAAGCGATCTTTATCACGCTGAAAGATGTGTTTGCTTTGTTAGCAAAATTGTATCCAAGCGTGTGCATAACTTAGCGTTTAGCTCGGGATTACAGTCGCGGTGTGCAGTTGTGTGTAGATGATATGATGTCCTGAGTCATGTTGTAAATTGATGTTGGTGGACAAAAATGGTGGCCTTTAGGGGCTCTGATATAGCACTAACAAGGGCAGTAACAGATTGCTTAACTAATGTTGTAGACAAAATAGACAGCGCAATCTCTTCAAGTAGGTAAATCCTGCATTATTTTGAGATGCTAAAACCAAACATTCTCGAATGTTTGGGAACACTAACATGCGCAAATTCATAACGATAATATACTTTATTGTTAAGATGCACAAAAGTAATCATTATTAACACATTCACTTAACGAAAACAATTTTAATTGTGAACGTCATAATGGAAGCCTCGCTCCTTCACCAACAACAGCCAACAACGGCCTGAATATGCCTGAAAGGCTGTGCCTCTTGTCGATCGCCCGTGATTGCCTTCACGCGTTTCGTAATGTCCTTCAGGAATTTATTAGCAGTGCCCACGCTAATATGAGCCGGATTTCTCCCGAGCATACAGCGTAAACAAAACGACGGTAGCTTCTCGAACAGCTTGAACTACGCTCTTCGCTTCTTCGAAGCTGAGCGTTCGGCAACCCGTGCACAGCATTGAGCTGAACTGCAGCGCAGGTACAACAACGCCGCAGTACACGAAACTCGTATGTCAAAAATTGGGCGTTTATGTGCGATCATATTCGAAGAGATGAGCTCGCAGCTCGTGCTGCTACCACTAAGGTACGATTTGGTTATTATTACCTCCTTCTATCAATATATTTATATTATCATTGTACGCCGGCTAACATAGGCTCAAGCAATTCCCGAAAAAAACTCAAGCTACTCAAACAAACGCCCGCCCGATCTGCACAATCGCAGCAGCGGTCCGTTGGGTTCCGTGCAGCCCTCCCATGGGCCACACCACACATACATATCTGTTTTCCCTAACGAAGGCCTCGTTCCTCCCGATCGACATCGTCTCCATCGCCACCCCCTCTTTTTTACCAACTGCCTGAGGCAGTTTGTTGCTCAAGGCCGACGAGAGTGGCGCCATTCATGCATGCGTCTTTAAGTGTCTTACGTAACCGTAAGCAAACACGACTGCACACCCGCAAAACCGTATACCCGTTCAAATAGTGTTAATGATATGAAGTTATCGATTGGCGTAGAGTCGCAAATTAGCGGATTTGGCGGAAGCCCTATCACTACATAAATATAGAAGGTATCTGAGACTAGCAACGTGGTCCTCGAGACTGGCTCGAATGCTGCATGGCTTGTAGCAGAATTGGCCCTCTTTTTTTGTTTTTGTTCTGGGAGGTTTCGGGAATGCATGATGCACATGCGCCACTAGCAGCCTGCGTGACTAGTGTGACTCTCGCAAACCCACTAAACCCGGATACCTCCCCACCCCCCAGTCTCGGTATTACTTTCTCGCGTCTCTGCCGTTCTCCTTCAATCAGCTCTATCCCTGACTATCATCCCGCATGTCTACCTGCGGTTGGATAGGGGGATGCCATTTTGTAATCCGTCCTGCGAGGGTGCGTCGAGACCATGGGGGCCTGGCTGCTCGCCACCCCCTCCCCCCTCCCTCGGCTCCTCGTCTCGACCACTCTCCCGAGAGACCCGCTCGAACCTCTCCCGCCTGGCCGTTTCCTTGGCTGTCTTGAGTGTCAAAACGGTGTCGAACAAGTTCGTCGCCTCCCTCCATGCCTCCGCCGAAGTCACCATATGGGCGACCACCTCCTTGATGGGTCGGCCTCTCACAGCGGTTGGTGCTGCGTCCCGTGCTTTCCTGAGAGAGCTTCACACCGCAGAACAGTATGCTCTACGTTGTCCGTCCGCTCCCTGTCGAGGACCCCTGTCGCGTGCCCCCCTAGCTAGAGGACAACCCTCTACTGTTTTTCTTGTTTTTCTCTATTTATGGCTGATACTTAGCTGTGTTGAAGCATGGCATAATCCTGGGCATAATATGAGCAACGTGATCTATCTAGCGCGTGCGATCAAAATAATAACCACTAGCCACAGTGGTTCGGTTAACTTTGGCGCTCTGGGCAAGTTGTAACGAAAATACACGTAGTCGCAGCATTCGTCGACAAGCATTCGTACCGAACTTCTGTATGCATACCTGTATGCCTGTAAGTATGTATGAAATGTTTGTTTCTTTATTTTGATACAATGGATTTGATGGCAATAAGTAGATACAAAGGAAAGTTGCTAGCGAGCCTGTAACGTGCCGGCGATATCGTCGCCGACCACCACAACAACAACACAACACCAGTAGCAACAGCACTAACAAAATACTATCAATAGCAGCAATAATAACAACAACAACAATAACAACAGCGGCAGTACCAGCATAAGCAACAACAACAACAACGACAACAATAACAACAGCGGCAGTACCAGCATAAGCAACAACAACAACAATAACAACAACAGCGGCAGTACCAGCATAAGCAACAACAACAACAACAACTGCGACAGTACAACCATAAGCAACAACAACAACAATATCAGCAACAACAAAAACAGCGACAGTACCAACATAAGCAACAACAACTGCGACAGTACCAACATAGGCAACAATAACAACAACAGCGACAGTATCAACATAAGCAACAACAACAGCGACAGTACCAACATAGGCAACAATAACAACATCAGCAACGACAACAACAACAGCGACAGTACCAACAACATCAGCAACAACAACATCAGCGACAACAGCGACAACAACAACAGCAGCAACGACAACAACAACAGCAACAACAACAGCAACAACAACAACAACAACAACGACAAATCGTTGCGGCAAAATCGTAGGTAGAGCGGCTCATAAAGACGACACGCTTCGTCTGCATGCTCGACAACTAGCTACGGCGGCAGCAGCAGCAGCAGCAGCAGCATCAACATCAACAGGTCAGGGAACCTCGACGAATGGCGATCGGTCGGTTGGGTCGAGTCGGGTCTCGGCGCCTGCAGCGACAACAGTCGGTCGTCATCCAAACGCAGTAAACGAGCGCGGCGGGCCGCCCACCGCAGCAACAGCAGAAAGCAGCACACCAAGGCTAAGTGGTGTAGCATGGTAGCGGACATTACCTTTATGGATTTTGTTTGTTGTGACCACCAGACGCTGTGCGCGAACCAGAGTGAGGATCTGCGAGCGATTGCCGGTGCTCCTACCTGTATTACTGTCGATGTTGGGGTGGTGGTGATTGTTGTTGTTGTTGTTGCTGTTGTTGCTGGTGCCACTGTTGCGGATATCGGCGTTGTTGCTGATGTCGTTGTTGTCGTTGTCGTTATTGATGTCGTTGTCGTTGTTGCTGATGTCGTTGTCGTTGTTATTGCTGTCGTTGTTGTTGTGTATGCTGTCGTTCGTCGTTTGCTGTCAATACATTGCTGCTGAAGTAAACTATTGGAGCGATGAAAGAAGGGCTTGTGACCGGCAACAAACCCAACTTGTGGTGGGGTGGAGAAGGAGCCAGAAGGCAGCAGAGAGGAAGAAAGGGGTGCCATTCTCTCCCTCCCCCCCCCGTCTCCCCCCCTCACACACACACGAACAGGGAGCTGCTGCCTTATTGTTGGCTGGGAGGAAGGTATAGAAAAATAAGACGACCAAAAAAAAAAGACGATAACGATGCAGATGATGAAGATGAAGAAGCAGAAGAAGAAGAAGATGACAAAGACGAAAAATAAATCCAAGAATCGTCAACAGCTATCTTTATATATATATATATATATATATATATATATATATATATATATATTTATAGTTTTTTATTCATATCCATCTATCAATCGAGCTATTCATTCTCGAGCTCGTCGTACGGTCGTTGCTTCATTCTTTCACTCAATCAACTGTCGCCCATGAGCTGCTGGGTCGCTAACCTCGCCAGTCATGACCAGTCAGTCAGTAAGTCGTGCCATATCTTATTTTGCACAAGGCGGAAAAAAAGCCAACTTCAGGCGGGCCTAACTCCTTTTTTCCCCCAAGAAAGCCAGCATCTATGCCAGCTGCCGCTCCTGGGACAGTGGACAATATATTGTGATTCTGCTACGGCTGTTGATATATATATATGTATATATATATATATATATATATATATATATATATACCAAGCAAGATGGCTTAGTGGCAAGTTAGCCTTTGCCTTGCATTCGGGAGGACTGGGTTCGAGACCCAGACCGGCCACTGTTAAATTGATTTGCATGGTTTCCAGTTTAGACAAGGTCCAATGCCGAAGTGGATTAAAATTAGCCATGACATAAAAAACCGTACACGGGCAAATAGCATTACAAAAAATATAAATAAAAAAATATATATATATATAAGGGGTGTCCATATGAAAAGTACGAAACGTTGTAATTGAAATTTAAGTTCGCTGCTTTGGGGTAACGTAATGGGACATCTAGGGGAGCGTATGGATGTCCGGCGGTAGTTTTGAAACGCGCGTGTGGCGTCTGCGCATAATGGAGGAGAACACTGTCCGTCTTTTGGACGTCCGAGGTTCGATACTCATCAAATTCCGCCGCGCACGGAAACACCTTTAACAGTGACGTGCACTGTGACACTCGGTACTCTACGTAACTCTATCAACGGCAAACGGCCTGGGCTGCTTCTTACGAAGGGAGCGACTCTGCTCCTCGACAACGCGCGTCCACTCGTCTCCAGGGTATACTGGCCAAGTTTAAGCGCTTCGACTCGGACGACGAACTACAGAAAACAGTAAAGGGAAGAAAAGAACTCTTGTTACAGCCGAGGGAGTTAAAAAACAGGGAATCCTTCGGCTCGTGAAACACTGGGATAATTGAGCTCAGGCCTTTGACCTTTGAATTAAGACTGTAACTACATATACCCACAGTGTGTTTTCGTATCTTTTCATTTGAACCCGCCTAATATATACCGAGGGCGGACTGAAGCATTCTGATATATATTTATAAAAAATAATAATACTTTTTTTTCATGTGGGTTTGTTCCCATCAAAATAGCTTCCGCCCGCTGCAATGCAGTTGTGCTAACTTATTTCGCATTTTTCGAAAGACCTTCTAAACGCGTCAGTCGAATTCAAGTTGAATTGCTCATGCAACATTTTCTTTATCCCCCTCTGTATAGTCTTAAATTTTTTTTTTCGTAAGAACAGAAAGTCGCATAGAGCCACGTCCGGAAAACAGGAAGGTTGCGGAAATATAGAAATCGAATTATTCATCAAATAATCCAAAATCAGTAAATGTGTGCGCCGCCGATTCGTTGTCGTGATGGAAATTCCAAAAGCTGTTTCTCCAGAGTTCAGGCCTCTTGTGTTAGGCGTTTTGGTGCAATATTCCTAAATGTTCGCGGTAGTATGTTTTATTGGTCGTAGTGGCAATCTTGAAGACGAAAAGAACAGTCAAAATAGCCTTGGTGTTGGATATAGTCATTCTCTGAAGCAATCCAAAGTCTTCTGCTATCGCCTGAAGGTTTAATTCGGATATTTCCTGACGAACGTTCATTTGCTGGAACTTCAAGATTTTTGGAACGGACTTCGCTGCCAGTCTCTCCCGGCGCATAAACTATTGATCAAGAAAGTTACAACTGAGCCATAATATATCTTCAATTCCTCAGCTATTGTCCTAGTAGTACTTCGGCAATTGCTGAGTACGATATCACGAACTTTTTTAACGTTTTCTTCTGCTATTGCCTTCAAAAGCTTACCGGACGGGGATCATCTTCGGTCTCTTCACGTCTGCCGCGATATCGACGGTGCCACGGATACAAAGTGTTTCCGAACACTGTTTGATCACGATTAGCAGTTTGTAACATCTCCACCACCACTTTAGAACATATGATTTGGTTTTATCACGAAACGTAATGCAGATTCGTTGGTCCACCATTTTCGGCTTCGTAAAAAATCACCGAACCTCGTTTTGTTCACTTATTTTAACCAAACTCAAACAAGAAACGCCTGTGCGTAGCTGATGTATTGAACTTCTAAGGTGCAAAACAAACCAGAATACCTTGGTGATTTCAATCTGGCGGCAAAATTCAAAATGCTACAACTTGTCGATCTGGATTCGTATAATCTATACGTATGTCGACTCGATCAAAGGACAAGGACACATACGAGCACGTTGGTGATGATACACGACAATCGTGCACGCCTGTACAAACTCATACTTAGGCTGATCATCATATGTGTCGTCTTGTGCACTTGTATATTTTTAAGGTTTCGTTGGTCGTGTTGCATATACGGACATGGGCTGAATGGTGTGAACTCACGAGATACCTACACCTGCTGCCCTGGCCACTGTAACGCAAGCTTTGTTGTTGCACAGGTTGTCTGTGACCTGCTATGCTTACTACGTTGACGGCACAGGGGACGTTCTCGTGCGGAATCTTACTCCGGGACACTATCCTCCGTGTGATTCTTCCGCGTTACCTGTTTTGCTCTTCATGACTCTGCCGGTACGTAGAGAGCGAATGCCACCTATCTTCTTATTTGAATGTATATAGTATTCAACTAACTATAAGTGCTACCTTAAACTTCTCCCAGCTGACATCTTTTCCTCAAATTCTCAATAAGCAAGGTGCAGGTATTGGTATTGATTACTTCATTGCAAGGTCATTTTTTAACAAAAAGGAAGTATTTTTAGGTTTTTTCTTTTTCATTTCGAGAAGCGATGGATCTGCCAACGCCCGGGGATCGTCAATCACTCTCTTTTATGCGGGAAGCTGTGAAATGCTCGAAAAAGCGTAACTGAGCCCGCATGGTTTGCCTTGTGCAACATTGTCTCTCATTTGTTCTAGCTATTTTACATTCGAACATTAAGAAAAAAATTCTTAGAACCTTTAACGTGTATGGTGACAGCAAGTCGGTGCTTAGGTCTGTAAACGATTTGTTGCGCTAGAGGCCAACGTGTATGTGGTACCGAGCGGACACAAACAATCGATAGTAGATGGCCTAGTAAGTCACCAGGTAGGCTTTGTAATTAGGGATCTCCTCCCAAAGGTCAAAGTGAACAACGAACGAAATAACGACTTGCTTGTGTAGCCTATACACCTTTGCAATCAGCTGCTAAAGCTGGAAACCTCTGTAATAATGTGGTTGGTTTAATTCTGCAAGACTAATGTACAAAAGGTGTATATATATATGTATATAAAAAGATCAGCGACTCCTAGCCAAGTTATGCAGCAAATACCGACGAAAGATTGCATACAAGTGTGGAATTTCAAGCGATGACGTACAGATTCCCAACATATTGGAAAGGCTGCGGAAGATTTACTGTGATACCCTCGCAAATATTGAGAAAAATCATACCGATCTGATGTTAAAGATGTTCAATATCATTCATACGACGACGCGTCGTGAGAAAAACATTCTTCCAAAGTTTGTAGCGACAAAGCAAACACTAAACCATATGTTCCCTTGGAGAGTAACCCGCCAACTCCATGGAAACTTGATGTTAACAGACTAAACATTTCCTTAAATAAGCGTATTAATAATATATAAAATCAGAAATTATTTGCACGACGCTACACAACACTATGCCTTTTCATCCCCTGCCTTCCAGTGCGTTTCGATCGGAGTCCACAACAAGGCCCACTTACTACGTTCGTTTTCTGAAGCCTTACTTATGGATGTGTATGTGTGTGCACAGGAGCACGTTGTCCACCTGTATGCAGCGCATGCATCAACCAGTGACTAGAGAAATGGAAAATATTTTACAGCTATATGTTTGTTTTAACGCACGTGTTCACAATGTGCCTTCAATGTCTATGGTACAAAGAGAGCCAGCAAAAGAGCAAAACGATTGTGTGCTTGTTTTTCATCTCAGTATTTTCAGCTCCACCCGAACTGAAGTGTTTCGTTTCCTATGCGCGCGAAGGCCTCAGAGGACAACCGAAACACCGGCTACACGCTTGCTTAACAAATATTCAAAGCAAGATGGCGGTGTCCCCTCAGCGTAACATCGTGACGTGCCTACGAATATGTTGCTTTGCAATACTTTGGTCCGAGTTAGGAAAAGTGCTGCTAAAGAGCTTCGGCAATAGAGGCACATTGATCAATCTCAATATTAGTAATAGTTGACGGCGGACTGATTGTTGATCAGTAATAGTCGAGCCCGGTGGGGTGGTGGCATGCGTCTGCGCCTCGCGACCGGAGGAGACACATAGGTGCGCGGGTTCGAGCCCCACCGTTGCACATTTGTATTTATGGGGGTCCGTCTATGAAGCAATGCGAAAAGCAGTCTCATGGACGTTAAATCTTGGCTGAGAGTCAGCCCCGAAAGGATATGATTGTTGATCATTTCCGATTGATGGAAGACATATATATATATATATATATATATATTTCCCGATTTATGTAACATATATGCATACATACATATAGACATATATACATGCATACATTCATATAATGCTGACATTCCTCGTCGATTGAGCGACGACCAGACCGACTTTCCGTGGGGCACGGCGCAATGCGCGTGGATCGCTTTAGAGAACCGACTCTCTCAATCGTAAGTCCTCCTTGCCCATCTGCCGTACCGGTACCGGTAGGTACCGCCGGGCCAAGTCATTTCTCTCAGCCAAAAAAAAAACGATTTGATACATCACCATCGCCACCAATACCCCAGCGCCATCGCCGCCATCATCAAAACCACCACCATCACCACCACCACCACCACCATTACTATCGCCGCCACACATGCGACTACACTGAAGTGGCAAAACATTTGCCTCGAAATGTTTGCCTGATTCTTGTCATCGTTGTTACAGCAGCAGCTACAGCAGCGACCTGTCGCCGGCTATGCGCCCATGACGCAGCAGCAGTAGCTCAATCAACGTAAGGCTTGTTGATGATCTCCGTCGGCTACAGTCATCAGTCGCGGTCTGTCTCTCTCTCGGTCTATCTGTCTGACGGTCTGTCGGTCTGACGGTCATTCAATCGACGGCGGTGAGGATCGATCGCACGTGGCTCTCGTCTTTTTGTCAATGTCGTCTTTGTCGTTTTCAGCTGAGTCGGTGGCGGCGGCGGCGGCCGGCGGTGAAGCCCTTGAGCCATCGACCTCATCATCGAGCCATCGACATGGATAGCGACAGAGCCCTTTTCGTCTTTACATCGCGGGGGACACCGTCGTCAGCAGCAGCAACATCAGCAGCAGCAGCAGCAACAGCAGCAGCGTCCGCCCGCCCGCCATGCCGTCCGCCGTTCAGAGGAGGTGCAGGAGAGAGCACTTGCTGCTCGTCGTAGTCCCATATCCCCTCGTCGTAGTCCCATGTCCCCTTCCCACCTGCGCTTGCCGCTGCTGGCTCCATCCCTACCGCCTCCACCAACACCATGACTGGTACCGCCGCCCCAGCCGCAGCCGTCGCTGTCGCTGTCGCCGCCTTAACCACTACC
Organism: Dermanyssus gallinae; assembly: GCA_003439945.1. Classification (NCBI taxonomy): domain Eukaryota; kingdom Metazoa; phylum Arthropoda; class Arachnida; order Mesostigmata; family Dermanyssidae; genus Dermanyssus; species Dermanyssus gallinae. Next base: position 60,230 of record QVRM01006121.1, read on the forward strand.
GGCTACTTGCTACCGTCTACGGTGCGCTGCGGCCGGCACCATGGGTACTTTGTGACGACGCACCGGTGGTGCACCGGTGCACATTGGGGCACTCCATCATCGCATCGACCAACGACGACATGGCACTTGTGCAGTAGGCGTCGTGGCGGTAGGTTCGTTCCACTACTGCCACCACCTACAGGTACAACACTTCGACCCTTCTACTTGTACTCGGTACGCTACTATTGGCGCGATACTGTATCTGCTGACACAGTGGTGAATACCGCTATGAAGTAGTAGGAACTCTCCTGTTACCACGTGAACCCTTACTGCTTCTACTACCACTAATTCTAGTAGTAGCTGTACGGGTCGCAGTAGTAGTAATAGTAATTTAGAAGCCTTAGCAAGTTTTCCACTTCCTTCGTGGCCAAGGACGACAACATGGTGGTCGAGCGTGGGGTAGTAGTAGTCAGTGAATGACTACGGGCTCATTCAGTCTTTGTCGATCGCTGTGGACGGTTGTTGTTGTTGTAGTCGTTGCTGTTGCTGTTGTTGTTATTGTTGTTGTTGTTGTTGTTGTCGCCGTTGTTATTGTTCTTGCTCTTGTCGTTGGTGTTGGTAGTCCGTGAGCCTCAGCATCGTTGACGTCACCGCCATGGCCGCGGAGGAAGGCGACTTCATTGATGACTTTGCTGCCCGGATGGCGACTTCATTGATGACTTTGTTGCCCGGACGGCGACTTCATTGATGACTTTGCTGCTCGGACAACGCCGTTCTATGCAGAAGCAGTAGCAGCAGCAGCAGCAGCAGGAGATGTACAACGACAAAAACCAAGAACGACTAGTCAGCCACCCAGCCATCCATTCATCGCACGAATGGGTCATCAGTGTTGTCTGTGTTGCTGCCGCCACTGATTCTGCTGTACTTGTTTTCTGCGCTTACCGTATTTCCGGCACTATTAACGGGCAGCCAGTGTACGTAGTACATATACGCCGATATACGCTTCACGCGCAGACTACCAACGACTGGAGAGAGAACGTGCGAAGCCCGGAGCGTTCCCGCTAGGAACAGCTTGTTCCCGCGCTGAGTTGTTCGCGCTACGACTGGATACCCTCATCGTGCGTCACACGCGCTCGCACATACACATACACACACGTAGATAGATGCCAACTAAGACGAAGACCATGAGGCAGCGTGACGATCTTCCCGACGATGGACCGACTAACTATGTTAGGTGGTTGGTGCTGTGCGTCAAGTAATGCCAGCAACGCAGGCCCTCAAGGCAGGACGATGCGAGAATCCGAGAACGATCGAAAGCCTCCTCGATCGATACAGCTGCTTGTTGTTGTTGTCGAGCGAGTTCTCCGAACTCCGTTAATGTCGGACGAATACGTATGTTGTTATCCGGTGGTAGTATGTTGTTATCTGTTAGTACGTTGTTATCCGGTGGTAGTATGTTGTTATCCGTTAGTACGTTGTTATCCGGTGGTAGTATGTTGTTATCCGTTAGTACGTTGTTATCCGGTGGCAGTATGTTGTTATCCGGTAGTATGTTGTTATCCGTTAGCCAATGCTAACCGGTGATGCCCCGTTTCCTTAGGTCGGGACTGAGGTACTTTGTCCCGATCCGACGGGCTGGAGCCACCCGTGACATGCGAAAGCCTCAAGACCGTCCGTTTGTCTATCCATCTATCTATCTATCTATCTGTCCATCTGTCAACGTCATACGTGAGCCATGTCCTGCTATGATCCCGCGGTCCGCATGCGCAGTCCCCGCAAACTCCAGCATCAATGGTGTGGTGCATATTCGTGTGTGTGTGTGTGTGTGTGTTTGTTGACTGTGGCTTTCGACGCTCAACCGTGGCAGCGGGAGGCGACTTGGACGGCAGCGGGAAACGACTTGGACAGCAACGCGACGCGGTCAACGAACAAACGGCCCTGAAGACATAGCCTGTAGACACGGGCTAACTGTACATGAAGTTTCAGAAGCTCGTATCTACAGATATCTCCCAAGGGCCCTCCTCGCCTCGCAAATCGCCTCGCGTTCGTCGCCGTCTCTCTCCGCAAAGAAGGACCGAACAACACCGCAACGCAAACTTCTAAGGTCTTTATCGAGAAGCGTGAAGGCTTCCTTCTTTGCTGAACTCGCGCTTGACGCACCGCCACCGATGCGTAGAGATGCCAGCTGTGCCGCCATCTTATTAAACTACAGCCACTCTAGCTATAAACTATAGCTGGCAATATATGTGTCGCTACTTGTGCCGCTTCATAGGCAGGACAACACTGTCACCCCGTCTTGGTAAGATTCGTTCAAGTTAATCAATACACGATGTTTGTTTGGGTTGCGTTGAGTATTGATGCCACTTTATAAACTGGCAGACATAATTGACTTACTGTGGGACGAGCGAGCAGATAAGTGGGGCAAAATCAACGCCAGGTGTGGAGCTGCGTGGGATGTCTCAGTTATTTGCAGCAGAAAATATCATAATCGGTAGTTCGATGATTTGGAAAATCTAAAACGGCACTTACGGAAAATAGCTACGTTTTACGTTCAGGTTTAGATATTGAATATGGATTGCGTTTACCTAGCCTTCTTCGGCACGGAGCCATTATTTGCAAGTAATTCTTATGGAATGAGGATCGTGGACGACGAGCATACAAGAGCCGCACGCAAAAGTGCACTTCATCTTTGTAGAAATGTACGAGTTGACTTATCATCTTGCTATGAATAGTTAAATACGAAAATATATGTCGGCAAGCAGAACGTGTAGTAAACGTGATCTTGTTGTCATGAGTTGCTCAGTGCTCTGTTGACAGTGGGGCTGGACGTCAAGAACTGGCTTTTCTTGTAAACCCTATATATATATATAGACTTGTGTACGCTTGTATACATATCGAATATAGAAGGCCATGCGCGCAGTTAACTTGAATTGAGATCACTGTAACTACGTCTGCATTATCGGCACGTCGGGCATAATTTTGTGTGGCCACGGGCTGTTTCTTTGTAGCTCCTTAAACTTTATCATCATTACATTTTTGTTACGTATACGAGGACATTTATTCATGGCTGGGATCATTGCTCTAAGGACTCACTTTGTTAGTCAGTGTGGCAAATTCTATTATTCTCGACCTTCTGTGTTTACAAAATGTGCTGCGACAAACCACTCAACTTACACCACTTCTATTACAGCGTACCAGAATCGTCTCGTATTGCGCTCGAACTTGTGAAATACATAAGCTGAATCAAATCTGTATGTAACTTCACCTGTCCAGCATTCAAGGATCGTTACATGGGCCGATCGAGGCCTCACGTAGCTCGTGGCGCCAAGACTCTAACAAACTATTGAGATTAAACTTTGGTTCCACAGGCACAGTGACGCGGAGATGTCTAATCGTGACTACAAAAGTTCGTAAGTTGATCTGAGCATTAAGTATACGTTTGGTTTCGTGGCTAATAACGGCGGACAAAAGTCACGTTTACAGCATTAGAAAAATAGAGGACTAGCCATAAAAAAGCTCCGTTAAGGACTCGTCCACCATTTTTTTTTATTATCCTAAAGCCGTCTCCACCCTGGAGATACAGCCTGCGAACCCCAATGTTGACCTATACACTGCAAGCTTTATTTTGTATAGTATGGAAAGCTCCTTCATTTGTGTAAAAAAGGGTAAGAAATGACTGGTCGCAGGGGTGCCTAAGCGTTATTTCACACAATATTTTAAAGGGCATATTGCATGCAATCAAGCCCGCGCCAACAACCTAAGTGAAGTCGTAAATATCACCCTAGAAGAAACCTACTTTCAAACAGTAAGAATTTCGGAATTATGTGCGCTGCAATGCCCCCCCCCCCGGTCTTGTCTGCTGGCTTTTGCTGAGGAATGCAAGCCACCAGCGTCATGCTTGACCCTTTACCCGAAGAGTGTTCTAGCCGGCGTACCGGGGATAGATTCCAAGGCAAAACGTACAACCCAGCGAGATCTTAGACAGCATGGCATGTCTAACGATAACTGTACGTTCTTCTAGGCCTCAGGCGCCTTTAGTGGGAGTTGGTTTGGCGTTTTACTCTTGCCTCTCGTTGACACCACGCTTGTCCCTAGCATAAGCAGTTTTGTGTGCAATCCTGCCCTACGCAAATTCAGAGATACCTTAGACTTGAACAGTTGTTGTGCTAATTCAAAGGCCTCCCGGGTTAGATAACCCGTAACCACACGTTAACGCGAAGACAATTGTTCACTCCAAAGTGCTAACATAAAAAGTCATTTAATAAAAGGCCTTGGTTAAAATCAGATAGAAAGCGTATTCATCATTTGGTTCACTAAAAAAACTGTCAGAGCAGCTTGGATATCATTTACGCTCTAACCTAGAGGTGTTGTTATCATGCTTCGAGTAAGACTCAAAAGTCTAGAAGGGAGGGGCAGGAAAGAACAGAGGTCCAGCAATAGCTGCTATTCTTCTTATTTCTTCGCGTCATCAGTGGAACAAAACTGCTATCAGGAGTAAAAGCTTTGTTTTTTTTCTGTGAGACTTAAATTGATGTCTTAAGAGTCAATTACTTAACACAACGGTTAGAGTGGAATGACTGGATATTTTGAACGCGACGGAATAGATTTCAGGCCGAATGTTTAGCAAGATGTCCAAATAAACAGAAATTTAGTAACGTTAGTTGTAAGTTGACCTACTTATCGTTACCTTAGCGTGACCGTCACACCGCGACTCTCATTTAGCAGAGACGTTGATGACAATGCTAGATCAACGCAAAGTGTCAAAAACGACACGCTTCATAGATTTACTGATTTTGAAACAAAGTATTACACATTTGTTGCGAATCAGTGCGTGGAACGTCCGGCATTTTTTCTAGACTGGCAGTTCTAAATAAAACCTCCTAAATGCACTTCAATGGTCTTAGGCAACAGTAAGATAGCATATAATAAATTGGTTCATATAGCAAACAACATAACAGTGATGTCCAATGGTGGGAGATTTACCGTTTACCGCATTTTTTGGTTGCGCTTTTTTAACTAATATTATTTGAGTTCTCGGCCTGCATGTTACAATGACTTTCATTGTTCAGTGTCCTTATATATATATATATATATTTATATATACATATATATATATATATATATATATATATATATATATATATACATATATATATATATATATATATATATACATTGTAGCGTATGATCTTTCTTCTTAGATTGCATCTCACGGTTTATTAATTATGATTTGAGCGTACCGTTTTTCTTTGTCGGAACATTCTACGGTAGGATATTGTGTGTGAGGCTCTCACTCTACTTAGATCGAGAAGCCCACGGGCGGAAGCACAGTCGCGCTGCTCGAGACCGGATCGATTCCCTGGAGGAAATCTGAAAGCTGGAGAAGAAGTGTCGCCGTACGTGAGAAGACCCGACGCACAAGGGCAAACAGCGTCGGCGGTAGAAGAAGGGGATCGCTGAGACAAACAAGCCCCAGGCGCCAGTCTCCGTACACTTAGTTTAAACATTAGAGATCGGCTGGACCGGTCGGGATGAGAACTTACTTTCATATATGATGACCCAGCTCTTGACAGGTCTCTAGCACAGCCAGAAGATGCTTACGTTGTCGAGAAGGCTCGTAGCTTCACGGGCCTTCACATGGTACTGGGTCGCCCATCCTGAGCGGAGCAGCGCGTACCCCTGGCGCTTCTAATGAGGGCAACGGCATTTAATTCTCACAACAAACTATGTAAAATTAGGACATGTAACTTGATGGCCTCTCTCACGCAGTTAAGAGTGTTACAAGCCTATAAAGGCATTCTCCCAGCGAAGACTGTAGAGAGCATTCTAGGCATTGTGCGCCTCTTTGTGACTCCAAGATGTAAGTGGCTCTAATACAAACATTTAATTCCCATGCAGCAACAATAGGAGGCACATCAGTAATCGCAACCGCGAACAAAATAACAATAACACAAAGTAAACTAACAAAAGCACTAATAGCGGCAACCGGGACAACGATGACCAACACGGAAAAGTAACAACAATTGTATAGTATTCAGTACCAAAGCGACCAGTGCGACAAATCGCAACAACAACAACAACTACAACAACAAGAGAAGAACATTTAGCATCTGGCGCCATGGTGACTACATCTGTTGTTGTTGTGATTTTTGTTGTTGCGATTTGGTCTGGTCGCTTTGGTACTGAATACTATACAATTGTTGTTACTTTTTCGTTTTGGTCATCGTTGTTCCGGTTGCCGCTTCTAGTGCATTTGTTACTTTACTTTGTGTTATTGTTATTTTGTTCTCGCTTGCGGTTATTGGTGTGCCTCTTATTGTTGCTGCTATAGTCGCGGGAATAAAAAGGTTGAATCGCATTTGCTTGCGTGCTAATTAAGCATATGGCCCGTGGCCAATATGCGAGAGTGTGTTCAAATAAACGAAAGCACAGTAGCTCGTTTTGAGAGACAGTATGTGTCAGAAGAGACATTGCACCCATAAGGTCATAGCGAAACTATGGCGGCGCATAGATCGAAGACCACGCAGATCATTTAGACTCATGTTATATGGTCGTCCACGCTATCTATTGGAACGAGAAAAGAACTAGAATTAAAAAGAATATTTTAATTTCATGTAGAATTTCTACGAACACCCAACGAGCGAGAACAAAGTCTGTGGACTATAAGAGAAGCTTACCACAATCCCTTGTACGGCGACACTCTCACCAGAACGTCTAGATAGAGCAGAAGAAATATTTTAATACAGCAGCCGTATCAAAAAGATACGGCTAACGCGAAACACAGGACATATGGCGTAGGAACGGTAGACGCAACGAGATGCATGCAGATCTGGCTGTTTCGGAGACCTCAAAATGTAATAATAATAATAATAATATTTTTTTATTTGGAACAAGAGTTTATTGAATCAATATGTACAGGTACAATTACTAATATATTACTTTTATAATATATATATATATATATATATATATATATATATAGCAAGGGTTTATTTTATCGATATGTACACGTAGCACATTTATGAATATACTACTTATATAACATCTACAATATTGCTTATATTGTTCCTATTGCTTGCTTGTCGGTCACCGCTCAACATCATCTTGGCGTTGCCTCTCTGTAGTTCCAATGACACTCTCTGTCGGAGGAGCGCGGTCGATCTTGACTTCGCTGTGGCCTCGAAGAGCTTCTTCCTAAGATCTTTTGTCAGTTTGAGTGCATCCTTGCCCCAAACGCCAGAAAACTCGAGACCGAACGCCATTACAACGTGGTTCTCAAGAAGATGCGCCGTATAGGCGCCGTTTGTGCATAATAATAATAATAATAATAATAATAATAATAATAATAATAATAATAATAATAATAATAATAATAATAATAATAATAATAATAATAATAATAATAATAATAATAATAATAATAATAATAATAATAATAATAATGAGGTACTTGCACTAATGTAGAAACATACGAACACAAAAAATCGGCGACTAACCGTGTTTTGAAAGTACCCAAAAAGTCAACCACATTAAGTGCGACACACCACTTGAAAGAGTCCATGGCGGCAAAACTAGCCTAGCAGCATACAGAGCGCCTAAACCATTCTATGAAAGTATGTTTATGAAACAAAAATCTTGATAGCTAGCTCTCCTAGCTGCTCCTTCAGCAGTGGAATACCGCCTACCACAAAATTGGCGAAAATGTGTCTACAATAAATCGCAAGCATGAATTGCGTCATGGAGCCGGAAAGAACAAATCGTCTCCAAGCGTAACAAAGCATCTGGATCTGCATAACACAGCCTACTTGGGTTAGGTGAACATATGACAGCGATTAATAAAAAGCTAATCAAGAAGTAGCCTCATTCTAACAACGCCAGCCAATCGACTCCTCTCAACTGTTCTCTCGCCGAACGTAAATGAGCCTGTGCTAGTCTATCATCGAACGTGCAAAGACGATTTCGTCAGAACGAACCTCAGTCGCATCGACGCCTAACAGCCATTCCCAAAGAGTAGGTTACTTATTTAGGTCACTTCGTCGCGTAACGCATCGAGAAGCTAGCTGCCTTGACGTGCAGCCTTTGCTGATCGTGCTATTCTTATTGTTTAGGCCACCCACTCTGCCAGCGCTGCTTTTGTCCGACGGCCCACCGTTGTTCGACCCGATCCCTTGATGCATATGCTTGCCCAACAACCCCTCACAACGGCAACAGCAGCAGCAAGAACAACAACAACTACAGCAACAACAACAACAGCAGCAACAACAACTACAGCAACAACAACAACAACAACAACAACAACAACAACAACAACAACAACAACAACAACAACAACAACAACAACAACAACAACAACAACAACAACAACAACGACGACGACGACGACGACGACGACAACAACAACAGCAACAAAAACAACAATAACAACAACGACAACAAGAACGTCATAGCTTCGCCATAGGCTAACCGATCGACAAACGTACCAGCTGCACTATAGCGGCAAATGCCTGCATATATAGTGTAATGATGGGCTTATGTGGCACAACCGACAGAATGCAATGACCATGCTAACCTAACATCAGCCATCTAACAAACGAGTATGCCCACATACGTGCATTTGTACTTGTACATATGCGTACAAACACACACACACACATAGACACACGAACGCACATATACACAGGCATACAGACACAGAGATTTACACCACTACTAACGCACCCAACACGTAAGAACATGACAAGGCAAGTTGGTGTGCTGCGCCAACCAAGGATGGTAACGAAACTATGCTAGTCTGGTCTGGCTGGGGGGGGGGGGGGGTTTGGGGGTTCTGCGTCACCATCGTCGGTATTCGATTGATCTGTGTGCCTGGCTGCCATGATGATCAAATGAACTCGATTCAGTGGTCGGCGATGGCGACGACGACGACGACAATGACGAAACAGCAACGGCAGAATAGTGTTTCCTCTTATTCGTTTATTGTTACGATGGTATGCTACATACCAGTACTATGGTGTTCAGCAGCAGCAACAGCAGCAGCTTACAGTCCATGCCTGCGCCTGTAGCGGCTTACAGTACAGACCTCGGCAGGTGGATATATTGTTTTGCGCGGTCTCTCCCTTCCTTTCTCTCTATCGCTCTCTCTCTCTCACTTGGTCTGTTCCTCTGCCCTCCACCCCACACCCCATGTTCTTCTTCTTCTTCTCTTTCTCCTTGTTCTTCTTTTCCTTCTTCTTCCTTTCATGCTCCCCTTTTCGGTTCCTGCTACTGCGTCGACTAACACAATTCGCTACCCCAATTGATCGTACCGCAGACCGTGTGTAGTAAGCACGTCACCGTCGCCGGATGCCGCCGGGTTGGCTGCCTTACATACATACAGCAAAGCGGGAAGCGATGCAGCAGCAGCAGTATCTATCGAAAATGCAGCGTGCATTCATCCACCAGCCAGACGCACACACAGAAGCAACCACTCACAGTAGAGTAGCTAGCGTCTCTATTCAGCTCGAAGTTCGACAGCTTCGACATCGGCACGCTTCGCCTATGCAGGGCGTCTAACAATCGCTCTCCCGTAGAGTTTGCAAGAATGTGTAAGAATGTGCAGATGCATATATATATATATATATATATATATATATAAATATTTATATAAATATATATATAGAAATTATTGTGATGATTTATTAATCATTTACAATACGTTTGCACACTTGGCAGTGCTCGCCAAATATATATATATATATATATGTATATACATATTTAAATTATGACAATGACTCTCTCTTCGGCGTGTTTTCTCGTGATACGCGTGAATTATGTGTACGGGTACCCTTCTCGGTAATAGAAAGTTGGTCAGATGTGTCAACTTCGCATAGTAGTAACACATTTATTGGTGCGTTGATCATGGGAGGCAAGCCATACGATTATATGCTAACGACTTATGATGGTCATATTGTCATAGTCTATTCGAGGACTGTCAAGACGGATTACTAATACGGACAGGTGACTGCCACCGACTTCGGGCCGACTGGTTAACGCTTCGGACCTAATTAATCAGAGGCACTGGTCGGAATGCTGCCTTGGCTTAATAGGCATAAGAAAGAGAGTATCTTTTGTAAAGTTGGTTGGAGCATAATAATAATCATAATAATAATAATTCGGGGGCTGGCTTTAAGCGCTGCCCTTCCGTCAGCTTGGCACCATGCTGGATCCAAACCCCTTCCGCATGGTGTCAGCTCTTAGGATAGGCGCCCCCGTCCGCCAGCCCTTTACGTGCCTCTCATGCGGCCAACCGGTTGACTCGGACGGTCTACACCCGTTAAGCTGTCTAAAAAGCCCCGGCAAGGCACGCTGAACTCAACGCCATAGTGAGAAGAGCTCTTAGAAGGGCAGGGATGCCATCTACGCCCGAACCAGTAGGTCTTAATGGCAGCAGTGAGTTGCGACCTGACGGGGTCACCATCCCGCTGTGATCGCACGGAAAATGCCTTGTATGGGATGTAACGGTTTCATGCACGGCGGCGTTATCATATTTACGCCACAACGCAGTCAAATCGGGATGGGTAGCAGAACGTGCGGATTCTGAAAAACGGAGGAAGTATCTAGAACTATCTAGATGCTACCACTTTGCACCCATTACATTAGAGACACTCGGCTCCATCAGCACAGGTACAGTAAAACTTCTGCAAGACATCGGAAAACGAATCGAAGACGTTACGGGCGATCGACGCGAGGCCATGTTTTTGAGACAGATGATGTCTTTGGCCGTGTATAGAGGGAACGTGGCTTCCATTATAGGCGCCGTAAACTGACAGAAAGCGAACAGAGCAGGATAAACATAATAATAATAATAATAATAATAATAATAATAATAATAAGGGTTTATTATTATCATTATGTACAGGTATCACAATTACTAATATTTTAATTATATAACATCTACCATATGGCTTATATTTTTTTGTAATTGCTCGAGTATCGGTGACCGCTCAACATCACCTCTGCGTTGCCTCTCTGTAGCTCCAATGAGACCCTTTGTCGAGAGACAAAAGCGCTTCCTCCTAAATTTGAGTGAATCCTTGCCCCAAACACCAGATGACTCGAGACTAAACGCCATTACAACGTGATCTGATGCGCGTATAGGCTAACTTTGACTCGATAATAATAATACTATACCTCACAATAATAATAATAATAATCATCATCATCATCGTAATAATAAATGTATGGCCTCTTCCACTTGCTTCTGTTCGACTTATCGAAGACGACGAGGCAAGAAAAACAACTTCAGCAATAACAACAATAACAACTTCAGCAACAACAACAACTTCAGCAACAACAACATTAAACGCAACATCGACAGCGAAATGGTCAGCGTGACGCCGCGAGCTGTTTTCTTGCGGTGCGCCAACATTTGGAGGCAACGTCCGATTTAGTGGTCCCACTGATGATGGCCCGTCGTCGTCATCGACGTTGTTGTTGTCTGTTTCGTCCCGTAACGGCGTTAAAGGGAGGAAGCGGGACACAGATACCTGTAGATATTCCGACGAATATCCAAGCAGACATACAGTGGACGAGCGGCCGCACTGACATAGGATGGAAGACACAGCTAGACAGACGAAAGTGCCCTACTGATTCGTCATGGTTTCGACTGCTTTTCGACTTCGGCAGGAACAGCTTGTTGTTCTGTTGTTCCGGGCTGTTAGTGCGCTGCGAACATTGTTGTTCATGTTGCTATCAATGTTCTGGTGGAATGATATGGCATTGTAGTGTACAGGTACAGCTCGTATAAAGCTATCCCGGGAGCTAGGATACCCTTCGGCAGTAGAGCGCCCCTGGTCGTGTCGGCACGACATATGCACGACGTGTGTACGGTATACAATAGACAATACGAAGGGTGAGTGGGTAATCGCAGTAGAATTAGGAATTTATCGATCTCTCTCTCTCTATGCTTGCTGCTGTTGTTTCTAGTTTCTAGTAATATGAATGCTGCCTTAGTTACAGACGACCCTTCGCCCCCCGCCCCCCTCTCATTATTGCACTATTGCAAAACTAGTGTAAGTGTTGCTTCGATACTATTGGTGTGGTTGTTATTGTTGGTGTTGTTGTTGTTGCTATTCATGTTCGTCTTCTTCTCTTTTCGCTACTTAGTGTCGCTGTCGTTTTCGTTAGCGAAGTTCTCGTCGATTCTTCAATTTTTATCGACGCTGGCTTTGTTGTTGTTGTTGTTGTTGCTGCTGCTATTACAGCTGATGCTCAAAGGTGAGGTACTTCTATTGTAGTTGCTTGAAATTGCTGATCGGAGTTGTTCGAATGGCGGATGCTGCTCGATGAGGTCAGAACTACACTATACGTACAATACGCTGTTAGTAGAACTGGCGGCCGTTGTCCACTCTGTGCTGTGCAGTGATGTATCGTTTGAAGTCACTATCTGTCTTGATCTTCTCGTCCACCAAATGACCTCTAAACGATGCAACACCGAATGACCCTTTACCTTTGCTTAAAGTTTCTTCTTGGCAACGACTATTGAAAACAGAGGTGTGCCTCTACGCACACGCTTGGCGCTTCGACTCTCTCGAATAGCTAAGCAGAAAAGGAGAAAACCTATTGTACATTGTAGACGCTTAGTATGGGCAACTTCGCCTAGACAAGCATACTAAAGTAAAGTTTTTTTCGGGTTGACCCTCAGCCAAGATTTAACGTCTACGGGTAATTGTTTTTCACATTGCTTCACATAGACGGACCCCAATGTGAATACCCAAATATGCAACGGTGGGGCTTGAACCCGCGCACCCATGTGTCTCCTCTGGTTGCGAGGAGGCGCAGACTTAATCTACCACGCCGCTACCAGGCTCGACTAAACAAGGATACTGGAGGATGAAACCTGTTCCAACTCTATCTCTCTCTCTCTCTCTGTCTCTCTATTCCCTCTTCTGCTTTTTTTTTCCCCTAGATATCTAGCGTAACCGTGACCGTTGTGTGAGCATCTGCTGGCCAAAAACAGTTTTGTGCTTAATCACATGACATCCGCGTGTGCGCGGACACCGCGTCGGATTTAACAACAACAGCAGCAGCACCGCTTGTATAGTAGTAGTTATAATCATCATTGTTGCTGTTGCCTTGGGCCCGTACTGTGTGGCCGCATGTGACGTTGGACACCCCCTCGGATGCGGCGGCTCGGCGACCACTGTGGGCAAAATGTCTAGTGGGGGGTTGTTCCTTGACTATTAGCTAGTCGAGACAATATGGCGCTGCTAGCCGGTCGGTATGGACAGGCCAACCATTGGACCATCAACGACTTCATCTTTGTGCTCGTCATCAACAACGTCATCGTTAGTAGCAGCAGTAGTCGTCGTAGTAGTAGTAGTAGTAGGAGGAGAAGGAGGAGTAATAGTCGAAATCGTTGTTGTAGTAGTAGTAATGGGGGGTGTAGGTGGTGGTGGTGGTGTTGGTGGTGGTGGTAATAGTCGTCGAGGTGTTTGTGTCGTTCGCGTTTTGAGGTGAGATTTTTACAGGCAGAATGAGGGGAGAGCATGGTTCCTCTCTGTGAGAGCAACAAGCACAGCCACTATTTCTCTGTGGAGGTCTCAAGCTAGCAGTGCACGACAATGGTTTTGTTGTTGTTGTTGTTGTTGTTGTTGTTGTTGTTGTTAGTGTTGCTGCTGTTATTGTTAGTGTTGTTGTTGTTGCTGCCGTTGTTGTTGTTTCCGTTGTTGTTGCTGCCGTTGTTGTTGCTTCCGTTGTTGTTGCCGTTGTTGTTGCTGCCGTTGTTGTTGTTTCCGTTGTTGTTGCTGCCGTTGTTGTTGCTGCTGTTGTTGTTGTTGTTTTTGCTTCCGTTGCTGTTGCTGCCGTTGTTGTTGTTTCCGTTGCTGTTGCTGCCGTTGTTGTTGTTTCCGTTGTTGTTGTTGCTGCCGTTGTTGTTGTTGTTGTTGCTGTTGTTGTTGTTGTTGCTGTTGTTGTTGTGCTGTTGTTAGTGCCCTCACATTGTTGTTAGTCAGCGACGATCTCGTGTGGCGGTCGAACGTCGAAGTCCAAAGCAATCCGCTACGACTGCACAGTTGTGAACTTGAGCAAAAAATGTCTGCGAGAGCGACGCAAACACACGGTGTGGTTTTGTGCTCCATACTGTGGCGGTCATATAGTGCGGAGGCAAAGGGGTAGATAGAATTCGTTCGGTGTCGCCGACGAGGAGAAATTACGAAGAGGCGGACTCGACGAGCGTGGTCGGCTGATGATAGACGGAGATAGGGTGATAGGCAGATTGGCCGGCAGGCCGCCGTTTCTTGTTGTTCCGTCCAGCCAAGCAACCAGCCAAGCAAGCGAAGCATATCATCACCATCATCATCACCATAATTACCATCATCATCATTATCATGATCGGTCGTCATCACTTGATGAAGCATTTTGGCAACGACTTCAACGTGGTGAATGGTGATCGCGTACCTACCCAGCCAACCCGGGCGCTTGCTCCTCACACTCCTCATGAGCATTATCCCAGCACAGATTTAGACATTTATATGCATGTCTCTCTCTCTATATATATATATATATATATATATATATATATATACATACATTTATATGCATGTATATATATATATATATATATATATATTTTTTTTTATTTACATATATATATATATATATATATAATAAGGAGACATAGAGAATGTCATGGAGCCCGTGATAGGGGGGGGGGGGGACTAGCTATTCAGACACAGAGCGGATATGGATAGAATAATCGTGCTCGTTCGAAGTTCAAAGGCGGCAGTGGTGACGGCGGTAGCGGATGCGTTGGTCCAGCCTCGTGAGACAACAGCAGCAGCAGCAGCAGCGAAGTTGTAGCGAAGTTCGGCCGGCAAAGTGTCCGCTCGGGTCGGTCGGTTGAAAGTAAGTAACTGAGCGGCTGAGTTACTGAGTAAGTAAAGGAAGGAAGGAAGGAGAGAGACGTAAGGCATACTAAGTCATACCTTATATATATATATATATATATATGGACGTGCGGTTGCGAGAATGCAAGAGCGTAAAAAGAAGACAAATAAACGAGAGAGTAACGAACGAGCCCAGAACGAATTTATATAAGTATATATTTATATATATATATATATATATATATATATATATACACTAAAGAAGGAAGGATAAAGGAGAGAACAAGAAACAGGGAAAGGTACCGAATGGAACGAGAAGGCAAGCCGTTGTTGTTGTTGTCGTTGCTGTTGTTGGCGGTGTTTCTGTCTGCGTCTGTCTGTCAATGGCACATCATCAGAGATACATCAGTAAAGGCTGTACGAGCAGCAACAGCATTGAGCGCCGCTCGAAGCGGCGGCGCCGCTGCTGTTGATGACCATCGCGAACGAAGAAAAACGACGCTCGAGGCGATTGTCGTCGCCTTCGACTGGCTGCTACGACGACGACGACGACGCGGCGATGACGCCGATGACGCCGATGACGCGGTGATGATGTCGAAGACTACGAGAGGACAACGACAACAATGTATCGCCAAATGGTTTCTTCTTTCTTTCCTTTTTCCTCGCCTTCGGCTGCTTCGTTGCCGTTGTTGCTGCTGCTGCTGCTGCTGCTGCTGTTGTTGTTGTTGCACAAGAGACCAAGTAGGAGCAACCAGGCGGCAGGCGGAAAAGCTACAACAATACGCAGTATTGTCACCATACCTGGTCCGCTCCCGCTGCCGCCACCACCACGACCATCTGCGACGCCGGTGTTCGAATCCGTCCTGCCATATATATATTTTTTTTCTTTTCTTTTTTTTTGTATATATATATATATATATATATATATTATATTATTATTATGGTTTATTAACACCCAGGTTGGGTAAATTTTATATGTATATATGTATATATATATATATATATATATATTGTTTACGCGCTTTACTTACATAAAGGATAGGAATTTGTTATGGCATCAAAAAATCAATTCCCTTTCGGGAGTGCGTCAGTTGTATGCCCTGGTCAGGGCTCCTCCAGGGAAACAGCGACAAAACGATCTCTTTTCGATAGCGATACATTTGGAGTCGTGTCTCTCTAGGGATCTCGTGGTCGTCAGGAGTATGCGATCGAAAAGAAACTGCAAAATTCCTCATTGAAAAAAACATACAGTCGGTAGATGTACATGTAATGTCTCATTCATTAAACGTGTCTATTATATCTTTAACAACGATTTGCACGACGTGGGACGAGACAACGATAAGAAACTCGGCGTGTGAATTTCTTAATCACACTTCTCAATAGTCGTCTATTTTTCTCATTCATGGGGTACTGCACCGGTTAAAAAGCATACGTCAGGATTGGTTTGACAAAAATATTGAACAATTTGATGTAGAGTTTAGGATTTTGTAAAAGTAAAGGATCTGAGGATTGAGTTGCATCCTTTCGTCGCATGAGGATGTCATGTCAAATGTATTAATTATACCTAAGACCCTCATAGAGTTATATTTTCGAGTGGAGCATTGTTGACTGTATATACGAAATAGTGATCTTTTCTTCCAAAGGGCATTACTTTGCACTTTGGGATCGACAGTTCCGAGTCTAATGTCTGTGTCCATTCATAAAAATTGACTACGTATTTCTGAATGCGTTCACAGTCTGACGTAGGATTTACGCGTGCATATATATTTACGTCATCAGCGTACACCTTATCGGGTATTACGGATAAAGTCAAGTTTGTATACAAAGTGTAGCATAAGCATCCCAAAACTGTTCCTTGCGGGCAATCTGAGGTAACGTTTGCGGGTTACCTCAGGTTGACATGAGGAGCAGTCGTGCACCTTTACAATGAAGCTTCTATCAGTCAAAAATGTTTGGTCCTACACCGTGTCGGGATATACAGTCTAACATTTTAATGTGGGTGGATCAAACTCCTCGATTCATCACCTCTTCGAAGTCCTACTTACACATCAATAGCTGTAGAACAGTAGATCTGCTAAATAGTAGGCAAACTGTTCTTTACAAATCAGGTTTTCAGCGTTTCGATATATGGTGTCTGCAATAACACTCTCGAACAACTTGCACTACCAACAACTTGGACAAAGTGCATGTCAGTGAAACATTTTGTTTATTTTCATTTTGTTTATATATATATATATATCCATATATACATATATATATATATATATATATATATCTTGTTTTTTGGAGGAGAGTGAATGAATATATATACGTATATATATATATATATATATATATATATATATATATATATATATATATACATATATGTATATATACATATATATAAATATATATATATATATATATATATATATGCAGAGAGAGAGAGAGAGAAGGTCATTGAAACAGAGTAAGTAATTATTGGTTGTATAGATGCGTATGACGGAAATTCGCAGACAACAACAATAATAACTGGCGGCGAGGTTTAGGGTCCTAGGATGCTAGTCATGATTGTCATCAACAAGGGTGACCTCTGTTTGATCCCTATTGTTGCTCAAACTCTGTTTGAGCATTGCTTAATGAAAATAGGTGATAAACAAAAACCGCCGAGAGTTAGCGGCCGTGCTCCCATAAACTGGACTGTTGAGGAAACCCTATATATATACCTTAATGTTCTGGCCTTTAGATTAGGCGATCTTTGTAGGAACTTGAAATTAGGGTTAAAGTTACTAAGTGAAAGAAAACACAACAACAACAACAACAACAACAACAACAAAAGGATGTGTTTTTTGTGGGGATGCGTTAGATGTGCATGTAGCGACGAGCCAGCAGTACGTGGAACCTTAAGCCATTAACGAAGATTACTGTCTTTATTAAGGAAGGATATATATATATATATATATAAGTGCAAGCATACTACTCTCGGTAGCACTAAGCGCCGTCCACGGACAAACAGGACAGGGAACACAGAGAACAAGAGCTCAATGAATGGCCAAGACCACTGTGACAATGACGAAACGACACAGCGATGCGGCTCAATGAATGGCTTGTTATTGGTCAACGGAAAAATGACCGCGCTCGCTGACGAATGAGCCCAATGACGGATTGACCAAGAGATTGGCCATCGCCTCGTCGCCGATGCCGATGCCAGCCGTTGAATGGCTCTTCAGTCGTTCTGGTGGTCAGCCAGTGTATAGGTCCGATCTTTTGCCGGGCGAGTCTACCAAAGGGTTGGTTCTTGACGAGAACAAATCGACCGACCGCCTCTAAGACCGTTGACGTTGAAGTATTTTTTTTCATCGTTTTTGTCATCGTCAGCATACGGCCTGAAAGTGGACTGATGACGGCCCAACAGTTCGAGACCGGCAAGCAAAGCAAGCTAAACACTGACTGAGCAATCTACGCAGGTCATGACGCTTAGTAAACGTCAGTAGTAACGTTTGTCTCGTCTAAAGACTTTCTAAGGAGAAGGATGAAGATCTAAATCTAGTCCTGCCCTTTTTAAAGGTCAAACGATTAAAACACCGCCCGCAGGACGGGACGGCCTTTGATTGATGTGTACGGTATCAACTGTTGATATTATCGTCACATTTATTTCCCTCGTATTGAGTATGCAGGTTCACACAACGTTCGTACAAGACTGTAATATAAACTGACGAATAAAGAAGCTACTGTTTGAGAATGCATATAGCATTGACACTAATACGCTGTTGTCAGCTGCTCACGGCATGTCATTCGAGAGGGGCAGGGCAGTGATCTCTTCGTAAGGGCCATCATGTATTCCCGAAACCTCCCAGAACAGAAAAAAAGGCCAGGCAGGGCTTCGAGCACACTTACGAGACACACAGTCGACAGATGCACTCTGTGTACTTGTCGTTGGTAGTTTGTATTCGAACAGACCAGGTGATAATAGCAATTAACCATTAACCATAGCAATTAACCAAACACAACTATATATCTGGTATAGACGTGGCGATTGTCAGATGCACTAGACCAAAGAGTGAGGGAAACCAAAAACATCCAGCTCTTAAATCTCTCGTCGGACCTGTCAACTTTACTTTCAAAGGTACCAAATGTTTATCTTAGTTACTAAATGATTCTACTACACACTATCGGCACCGCAGAGGCGATTTACTATTTGTCTGTCTTTAAAGCAGCATGTTTCTAGTAAGGCTTGCCGCGATATCGAGTATATCGAATCCGCGACTCCTGCGGTCGGAACTGTCGCGCAGCAGTCTCTGGCCATTACGTTAACGATTGCTATCTGGTTTTTAAATTTGACTTATTTCGCAAGTGATTTGCATTTACAAAACGCTCAAAAGAGATATGTAGCAGATGATTTCATTTATTTCACACCATTTGTCTGAAATGTCAGCAATTTGCTAAGAACGTACATTACCTACGCCAATTTGTCACCCAGCTACACATTTGAGTTTAAAAATCGGCGCACCGAATCGTTTTCGACTTACTGGCCGACATGATATCTATCACACGCAGCCTTACATAGTTTACAAATACATTTTATGTCCGGTTCGTGAAATCCCTGTGTCTCGCAAACAACATGTTGAAACCCGTGAAGCGCAAACTTAGTGATAAAATGTCTATTTTATTAATTATTAAGTTTCCAACTGGTGTTGGGTATGGCTAGGATTGTGAAAAGCGGGTCGACTTCGTTGAGCTTCGCTTTATGGGTGCCATTGAACTCGCAGTAGAACTCAGTATCTGTACGGCCAAACATTAAAAGGCGGATTTTCTCAGCGACGATTGTTTTTCTAGAGTTTTTCTTCGATATGCGCAGAGAACGATTTTTTAGTGGTTAATCTGTTTGGCCAAAATAAGTAAAATGATGATAAGCACCTGCAGGTTTTCGCCATCTAAACGAAGCGTTTTGTCAGTTCTGTCAGTACGAACTCAGATGCAATAACCATATGATTGTAGCAAGTATATATGGTCAATGCAATTTTCGAGACTCCTTAACGTCCATTCCGCTGGGCACGAAAACGCAAAGACCGGCACTGCGTTCCTTGCATAATAATAAGCGCATTTCTGCGAGTCGAAACAGCAGCGCCACACTAGCGTCCCCTACATGGTGCAATCTACGAGTTGAACATACCAGGTGAACTGTGAACCTGTTTTATAGATTCCTGGTGAGGTGCACATTTGCATGAGCAACCTTTTCTACGGCTTCCGCCACTTTATCTTGGCATTCCCGCAGACTAGCCACTTCAGTCTGGTTCTACTTGTTTCCACTGCCTGTCAGCAGTGTGCGAAAAGGTACCATGCCAAACGCGGCAGACAAACAACCCGCTTCATGTTTGATATTAAACATTTATTGAGTGCAAAGTTGGCCACTGACAGGTGCTGACCTTGCCCCCCCCCCTCCCCCTTGATGAGGCTATTAGTCAACAGTAGTACAATTTTAAGCGTAAAAAGTTGCACAATATGACATACATTATGACAATTGCGTTGTCTAATTGTAAACTTCTCCCGCACATGGCAGGCTAGGGCGAACGCAGAACAGCTAAGCAGGTTTCCCGGCGAGGTCCACATACTTTGTCTGCATATATAGATCAGCTGTAGAATCTCACCGCCCTACAGGTGTACCTCAACGTAGTACTCAACGAAGGTCCTGGAAAGCACAGAAGAAAACCGCACATTTTAGCTTGGCGAAACGACCCACACACAAGACACACAAAGACGTAAGATCAACATCACTATGAAGTGCAACATAGTGATGTTGATCTTACGTCTTTTTCAATGATGAAACCTTCGTTACCATCAAACAAGCGGTAAACCGACAAGATGGCTGATGGTGTTTCAGATAAAAACATAATTCTAATTTACGTAAATATGTAACCAATCAATAACGGCCAAATGTGCAGAAAGAAAGTTGCGGACGACAACTATAGACGACTTCTTATAATGGATGAAACTAGTCTTGATTTGAATTGATTGATTGAGTGGATGAAAACACAAAGTCGTTTTTAGGTACGCAAATAAACGATTAAGAGGAAAAGAGAATATCTAGCAGCTTTAAATATTGATCGGGCAGTCCTCGTAGATGACGCTTCTAAAGCAAACGCGTTCAAGGACTTCTTCTCGCCGGTTTATGTCGCCCAAGGGGGTTCAGCTCCCGAAGGTGTTTCCAACGACGTACCCTCGAGTGGCAGCTGTTCATATTCAGATATAGCAGAATATAAAATTCTCACCAAGATCAAACAACTACCCACTAAGTACAGCTTTACTCCTAAAATAATCCCATCCATATTTTATAAAAAAAAAGTAGCGACTGTGATAACCAAACCTCTTTTTTTATATTTATGAAAGTGGCATTGTGCCAAATAATTTTAGACAGTTAGTCGTAACTCCTAAGAAGGGTTTAAAGTCAAATGTAGATAATTATAGACCGGTAGCTTAATCATTAATCGCATGTATTATATTTGCAAAACTGCTAGTGGACCATACATTTAACTTCCTTTAATCCAAAGGCTTGTTAGATGAGAATCAACATAGTTTTTCTAAAAGCAAATCCAGGGCAACTCAACTCGTTAAAATGACCTAAGATTGGGCCAGTATAATAAATAATAGGTTGGTCTTTGATTTTGTATATTTTGACTTCTATAAAGCATTTGATAGAGTAAACCATATGAAGCTTATACAGAAACCTAGGTATGTTGATACTCGCTCCTTGTCATGGATTGCTAGTTATCTTACCTGTAGAAAGTTCTGCGTTCGGGTAAACAATTCCTTTAGTGAGTTAGGTGCGTGCCCCTCTGGAGTTCCTCCGGGATCAAGCCTCGGCCCACTTGTTGTTTCGACTAGAATGCATCGAATCGTCCGTTGGCACGCAGCGATTGTTCCTTGCACAAAGAATGCTTTTTACGCTAGTACTTCCTGGCAATAATATCCTACCCAGGAAGTACAGACACAGAAACCTGCAATTAGACATTGTAGCAATGTTAAGAATCTCGTCGGTAGGTAGGATCTCGAATCAGTGGGTATATATATTTATATATATATATATATATATATATATATATATATATATATATATATATATATACTTATGAAGCATATATTTATTTAACTCGTAGTAATGTGTGAATAATTGTCCCTAAATTAACATATATATATATATATATATATATATATATATATATATCACCGCTGTACACACAATAAGAGCTCCACATTCGGGCAGGTATCCCAGAAACCCTTTGGATAGTAGTGATGAATAGCTAACCTCCTTCTCATGAAGATAACTTGTCAGAGAGAATCTTCCATTAAGAGGGGCCTTCTCCATTCCAACCCGTTTTTCGGACGTGTACCCACGACTTCTAAACCATCAACAGAGAAACGACACCGACCGGACCCGTTCATTACATCCGCCCAACAGCTTGCGAGACGCGGGCTAGGCTAAGAAAAACGGGCCACGAGGCAGCTGAAGTCGAAAGAACAGTCGTGGGGCAAGTCCCCGTCGCGAACGCGAGTAAAGCCGACGTTGGACGATACTATATACATGTACATATACCATATACATGTAAACGTATGTATATAACTATATGTGCTTATATGTGAAAACATCGATTTTATCAGCTGTCATGTTACATTGGCTACGTCATGTAAGCTGCAATTCGACCTATTTCTGCCATCATCTAGAATTAGGATAGCAAATCGCTTGCAGATCTCCTTATCCTCAATATTTTACTTGTGTCTGTCCGTACTCGTAGGGTTATATATATTACTTCATGAGATATATATATATATATTTCTTTGTTTTGTTGTCTTTTCGTGTAAGCTCACTATTAAAGCATCTAAATGAGTAGAAACAAGAAAATAGGCCACTACGTATGCAGGCGTATATAAATACTCGTATAGATATAATATGATCGCAGAGCATCTAAAAAATCGAAGCGGGAGGAAATGTGTTTCTAATGTGCGCCCTGACTGCCCAACCTTGCCTTGACAACCACGACTGCTGTCACTCGATAACGGTGAACATTATCGCGTGGTAGGGTGTCGGCCAAAACAGTAGTCGTTTCTCGAGTGGACAAACCGAGCCCTCTGCCTAGAACAGAGAAGACGCGGCACGAGAATGTTCAAAATGCTCGTCTTGTGGGCAACGCGGACAAAGAGGTGCAGGGGGGGAAGCACCGCCTGGTGAATGGAGGCCAGATCCACCCTGGTAGGAGCGGCGTGATGACGCCTGGCGATTGGTAAGTTGAAACACGGCACGACAATTACTTCGTCGATGGGGCATCTTCGATCGTTGCCTCGGCCCCCTCAAGACGACAGGCGAAGTGGGAGATTCCATCGTTCGCCGGGGGTAAGGGGGAGGGTGCTTTTCTTGGAAGACGCCACAGCAGCAGCAGCGGCGCGAACAGGAGAACAGAAATTCGGAAACCGTCACCAATCATGTCACGCTTGTATTCTATTCAGCCATTGCTCATCGATTTAGCCATCGTTCTATGGGTGGGCCATGAACGCCCCCTTTGCTCAATTTCGACCCCGAGAAAGACCACGATAACTTTGCCAGTCATCATCAGGACGACGCCAGAGAGGTGACCCGGAGAGGTGGCTTGCGTTCGAAGCTATTCAAACGCAAGGGGTCATTCAAATGTCACTGCAGTCTAGATCTCCTGTTTGATTGGTGTTTTCGACCTGTGCCCAAGAGCCACTTCGAGCGGCGCCGATCTTTTTGTCGGCGCCGCTACTGGCGGTGAAAAAATGATAATGTTGAGTGAACAAATCCTCCCTGATTCCGATGAGAGCCGGCGGCCGGTCAACCCAATGCTAACCGACAACCGGAATCTGCAAAACTCGTTCGTTCCATCTATCGTCTAGCAACGCCGTCCTAAGTCACAAGTTGTCATAATCAACCAACTTTTGCAGCTCGTACATGTACAAGACTTGGGTAGACATCATAAAAACGATTTATATATATATATATATATATATATAGGCTGTCGGCGCGGCGGTATAGTGAACATATCATGCAACTGTAACATTTTAGACGTGGGTTCGGTCTCAACGCAACGTATGATGTAGAGATGTCGAGAATTTGTTTTGTATGTAGCCTCGTAAAACTAAACGAAAATACGCTAAAACGGGTATGTATATATATATATATATATATATATATATATATATATATATATATATATATATATATTAGTGCAGTTGTTGACTACCTTGAGTTCCAGACGTAAAGGACGGCTTTATTATTGCAAGAATATTTTTTAATGAGCGAATGCACACGCGAGCCAAGTAATTAATTATTACCTGACAGTGATAGCATACGTCTTTTCATTATTGTGGAGGATATAGAGCGTTTAGTTATAAAGTGCATTGTTCACCATATGTTTGTGACAGTCATGGATATTTTTTGTGAAAGCGACAGTAAGTAGTACAGACACGGATATTTTTTGTGGAAGGGACAGGAAGACATCAAGCTTACTACTATTTGGGGCAGAGGTTCTGTTCCCCGCACCAAAAGAGCGAGACCAGGTATTGTGAGTTAAGCTTTTGCTTAGTGCAGTGCTACGCGCCGCAACCGTTAATGTGCTGACTCCGGTTGCCTTGAACACCCCTTTTTCAATGAGTTTGTCTTGTGTATATGTAATACAAAGTGTCCCTCATTGACTTCACTAGGGTTATATCACAAGCTAGATGCAGGTGTTTGAGTCGGCATGAATGCGCCACGTCACACATATAAACTATTAACAACATCGCTAGCTCTAGCGGTCTGCAGATGATTACCTTTCAAATGGAAGATCTTCCAAGGCGACATGCCTCTCTCAATACCTTTTGTTTCAGTACCCGTAAGGCATGATGCTCCTGTAAGCTCAGCACTTTCAGCAGCGAGATAGTCTCCCAAATACCGGCTCTCATAAACCGGTCTTGACACTGACACGTTGGAGGAGCTTTTTGTTATTTAACAATTGTGTATGTACACGTTTGGCTCTTTGATAATAAACGTGGACATAATTGTATTGCAGCGAGATGATGATGAGAATCTAGCGCATTCGGCAATGTGCTCCAAGAGTTTAGAATCCCTAGTAAACTGGCCATGTTGTTGTTGTTGGTTTTGGTGTTGTTGTTGTTGTTAATCTTGTTGTTGTTGTCCTCAGCGTCGCCGTCAACGCCCGTAGAGGGGACCGGAGGCATCAGAAGAGGAGAAGGAGGAAGACGTGGACAGCAGTTACGTCGTCCTTGAGCAGCTAGCTCTGTCACTAGCTTCGCTTCAGTGCCGACCGGCCCACGAAAGATTGACATTGGCGTGTCCGACGTGTCGTCCTGTTGTGCGGCCTGGGTGAGAAGATTGAGAAGAAGCAAAGTCGGCGGCCTCAAATAATAAATAAAAATCCTAGCGTTTTCCTGCTCTTCCACTTCAAGGCTGCTGACCGACTGGCCGACAGCACCGCCATGGCACCGGCTGTCGTGGTAGTCGCTGTTGGGGGTTGGTGACGAGGGAATATAAAACGTGATGGAGGGGTGACGAACAGTCCCGGTCGTTCGAGCGCACAGTGGTGGATCCAGGGATTCAAGGAGGATGAGGAGGATAAAAGAGCGGATAAGAAGGAGAGAAAGGGGAACTTGTGCGTGTCCCTGTACGTAGTGGGGCTGCTGCTGCTGCTGCGAGAGATGAGATAGGGGCAACGGGACAAACAGGAGAAATGATATTGGGGCTGGACTTCAGTCGTTTGGGGTAGGGTGGGTCGGCACAGAGGCTGTTGGGAGGGTCAATCACACTCGCCAGTCGGCCTGTCTACTCGGCAATCTGCGTGGTTGTGTTTGCCAATGCTGAGGCGGTGCAGTGAAGAAGCAAACAAGGAGATGCAGAACGAAAAAGCAAAACAAGCGAACAGCGCTATCCTCCGCGAAGAGTCCACGGGAAACCTCATCGTTCGTGAATGTTACGCGGGCAACCTGATCCACCGCAGTTGGTTGATGGTTGACTTTGTGATCGGCATTGCTGTTGCCGCCAAAGGAAAGAAACACTGCAGACCGCCGACGCAGTGGCTAGGTACCGACAAGCTTGTCTACCCATTGAGCATAGAGACGGCAAGAATCCAATCTTAGAAGTAGCAAGAACGTACAGACGAAGGTTAGACTGAAAACTGCTACAGGGAAGGTATCGACGGCTCAACAGAAGATGACCGGAAGAAAAGGAAAACACAGACAGAGAGAAAAGGAAAGAGAGAGAGAAATGGAAGACTGGGCAAAAGTGCGTAGTGTAACCAGAATGAGCTAAAAAAGAAGCGGGGATTAGGCAGCATTGCTAAAGGAACAAAGTGAGAACAGAAAGATTGAGGTTTTGTTGTCAGGGGGTAGTTCTATCGTAGGCGCAGGATAGAATAGGTTATATAGAAAAAGGGCAAATTAGCCAATCCATAGAGCCTCCTACAACAGCAGCAGCAACAACAATAACAACAACAACTTTGATTGTAATTGCTACCATTAACGTTATTATTTTCTCTGATCTATGTAAGGACGACGACGACGCTGGTTACCAGGCCGTTTGAGACGTTCAACAGAAAACCGAGCGAGCGTTGAAGAAGATAGTAATAAAGTTTGTTTATTACACTTTTTGTTTTATTACAATGATCTATATATATATATATATATATATATATATATATATATATATATATATATTGAATGTATTGTTTATTAACCAATATTTGGTTTATGCACATATATGCTACAGCTCTCCTAAGTAAATTTCATCAACGACTTTGCTTTTGTACACTGTTGGAGATGATACAGATCACATGATTTGCCGCATAGATTGCATTCACACTCGGCTGATATCTCATGCCACCCATTTCGTATACATATCTTCATATGAAATCCATGCATTGCAAACCCAGTAACGAAGTATCTGTTTCTACAACATGGGCTCTTCCAGTAGTCTGTAGTCATCGCTCTAGTCTCATAAAAACGCAAATCAACATCCGCAAATTTATACTCCCATTCGGCAAAATGATTCTCAAAGGCCTCCGTTTTCGGTAAAGCATAAGTTGCCCTGAGCTCCTCCACAAAAAGTGGTGTCGAGGCCAACAGATACACAAGACGATTGCGGCTAGCGCGGTGAACTACTAGCACTCTTTTTAGAAAACTGGCTTTAGTTTTGTCAAGTACTTCCAGATTTGCTTTTGATAGGTGGGGCCATATGACCTGTATCCCGTAAGCAGCGGTCGGCGCAATCTTTAAATTAAAAAGTTTGAGAGCGACATCTAGTGACAACCGATGAGGCTCTGGGATATTATGAAACGATAAAATGCCCTTACGAGCTCTTACCTCGATATGTTTAGTGAAATTTAAACCCTGCGTTGAAAAGATTACTCCAAGATAAGAAAAATGTTGAACAAAATCTATTGGTGAGCTTAATCGCAATTCGTCTTTTTCTGCGAGCCTACCTCCGCGGCGAAACTTCATTGCTTTTGTTTTTGCCACGTTTATCACTAGAGCATTTAGGTCAACAAACTTTTGGAGTGAAGCAAGCGATTGCTGCAGATGAAATCGACTCCGGGAGTAGAGGACAAGGTCATCAGCATACATGAGTGTACTAACTTGCGGGTGTCGACGCTGGATTTTGTCCGGGAGATCGCTCACCAATATTGAGAATAATAGCGGGCTAAGATTATCGCCTTGTGCAACTCCTGTAGTCTGAGTAATAGGGGTGTGTTCAGTTACCCCGTCGTTGATGATTACATACCCCTCCTGCAGCATAGTTTGTAATAACTTCAGTATTACCGCTGGAACACCACATAGCGCTAATTTGTCTAGGATTATTGTTCGTGACGCCGTATCAAAAGCCGCCTTAAAGTCTACGAAAACAGCAAAAAGAAAGTTACGTTTAACCCGGAGAGTCATTTGAATACTATTGAGAAGAACGGAGCAAGCCGTCATCGTCGACCTCCCTCGCCTAAAGCCGTGCTGCTGCTCTGGCAGGCACTCGGTACTTTCCAAAAAATCTTCTAGTCGACGTGCTACCAATGCTGACAGTACTTTGTAAATGACGCTTTTCTTTGCTATGCCACGGTACGACGAAGGTATCAAGGGATCCCCTTTTCCCTTCGGTAACACACTTAAAAGGCTGACTTTCCATTCTTCAGGTAAGTGCGATGTCTTCAAGATTTCGTTGAAGAGAGAAGCAAGACAAGGAGCCAGAATAATCGCCTGCTGCAGATGTTCATTCCGAACGAGGTCTGGGCCCGCAGCCTTTCCTGACGGCGCTTTCATTATCACATCCACAACCTCCGAGATACCGATAGGGTGAACCAGCTCCTGTCGAGCTTTGGTTGTCCTTTGTCCCCAAACGGAGACGTATATCGGGATGCAACTAGGAATCGTTGATGAGCTGGCAAACATCTGTCGAAAATAACTATGCAGCCTCTCAGGTGATACTGGACAGTCTGTTGAGCGCATCTCGGAGCGTAGCCATTTATGTGGATGAAGCTGGGACTGTCTGAGAAGCTTGTTTTGTGCTTCTATCTCGTGCTCCAGTTTAGCTCTACGCACCGCCTTTTTATAGATCCGACTGGCATTCGTATACAGGAAGGTCATTTCCGGACGAATTTTTGCCAAGATATACGTCTGAATCATACAGTGTTTCAGAGATCGGCATTCTCGGGTATACCAACAGGTTTTTCGAGGTTTACTCGGCTGGGGACGCACGCTGTGCAGTATGACATTTTGAACTTGTGTTGCATATTCTTCGACATTCAGGGGGTTCGGAACAGGGAGAACATCTGGCGAGAGCTCCAGTAAGCGGGTTGAGTCAACGGCAGCGTTTAACCGTTGCCGCCTTTGGCCTGCTGCCTGATAATGTACCGTAAGGGACATTGCAACAGGAAGATGTCGTCTAGTACCAAAGGCCAGAGTGTTTAACTGTGGACCCTCGTACCTGATGCTATCGTGTCTGGCGTTTGTGGCAAATATATCTATCGTAGACCTCCCTTGTGGGGCTACATAGGTCGGTTCCTCGGCTGTGGAAACCACCCACATACAACGGGACGCTAACGTGCTGATAAGTGCATCTGTTCTAACATTGTCCGGTTTGTCGAGAGGGCAGTTGAGATCCCCGCAAAGCACTGTTGTTTTGTTAAGGTCGACTTTGTCCAAGCAATACACTAGCTTTTCCAAGAGGTCGGGAATAGCTTCCGATGGACTAGAATACATTGCAATTATATTTATGGAACTTCCTGCAAGTACAACGCAGTTGTCCTCTGTGTATAGTACTTCTATACCATTAAGCTTACTGTTGTATAATACAGCTACTCCACCGCTTGCTCTTCCAAGGCCTTGACTCCGTTGTCCAAGACATTCTATGAGATACCAGCCAGAAACAACAGTTGGTTCCGTGGCCCAGGTCTCAGTGAGAACCAGCACGTCATATTGAGAATCCGTAGTCAGAGGAAGAAAGGCCAAGGTTTATTTTATATTTTCGCAATTCCATTGAAAGAAGGTGATTTGATGTTGCTGTTTCTGGCTCGGTCTTGAAAGGTCTTTCGCCGTGACACTACCTGCACGTGCGTATATATATATATATATATATACCATACATATGGTGAAATAAAGTGCGTGAAGATTGTTAGAGCGTGCGACCTGCTGTTGCAACGGCCTGCCGTTATCATTGTAGTAAGTACGATGCGTGATGTCGGTTAAAGCTATCGTGGAAGAGCATGTTGCAGTGTTCTTAGAACCAGTTGAACAGAGCTCCTCCTTCCTTACAACCAGTTGAACATAAGTTGCTTATGGCGACTATATCTGCGACACAATTGTGCTGCTCTTTCTGCATTTCAAACCCGGCTAATCCCGAACACCAAAACGGCTTAGAACGGTTGTTTCTGCCGAAAATGCTATTAGCTCCATATCGAATGATTGATTGATTGATTGAATTGTTATTCTCTTAGCATGCGTCAAGACATTTGACCAAGCTTTTCATCATCTACTTTTTTTTTTGATGAGAGGGAAAAATGCTTGTACGCACACCCAAAGCGGGTAGTGTGGGACTCTATGCCGATATTGTTGGCATAATACCCACTAAAACCCTCTCACCTAGATGGCCTCAGGAAGAGGCGAGGAGCTGGAACCATTTTTTAATACTACTTCATCATCTACTGGCTGAATCATTCCAACGAACAGGGTGGCTTTCTTGTGAGCATGATAGTTTATCAAGAAATGAGACAGCAAGTTTAGAGAGAATAAGGACCCCTTATTGGTAGACGGTGAGCGTAGTGTATTGAAGATAAAGCAAAATGTGAGAACTCCGCAAGGATACTAGCATGCATGAAGATGATGTTGTGGCCGCATACCACGACCTGGGTGCCATCAAGCGCACGTTCTCTGTGGTAGAAGTATTTCTTGTCTTGAAGAGACTAATTTAAACACCAGAAATACTAAAGCCATGAAACTTCGGCGTGCAGGTCATTGTTGCGGTCAACCGTTGTGATTTACTAACTTTTCAGCGTATCTCGGTTTTTGGGGTTTATGACACGGGAACGACGTTCACAGCACATAGAAATGAAACAGTGCGAATGGCTCTTGTCCCTTTTTATGGAGACGTAGGCAATGTCTGATGACTATCGGGGAATTGGCAGTACTGGAGCGTAAATTGTTGCATATACTAAAATTAAGAATCAATCAACCACTTCTTGTGATTGTGTATATATATATATATCCAATCACAAGAAGCGGGTGTGTATATATATATATATATATCCAATCACAAAAAGCGGGTGTACATTGATGCTTATTTACCGCTACCATTGTATTCCAGAATGCAGCAGTTACTCTAGTAAGTTAGAACTGTCTGTAACACTGGTCTCAGATGCCTGCCTCCCCTGCGTGCTATCTATGCTACTCTTGCATATCCGTGCTTAAGACTGTACAGCACAGGTCAGTAAAATACAAGACAAGAAAGACAGCTATAACTGAAACGGTCTGCGACTTGATGACGGTCTGTTTCAAGAGTTCAACAGTCAGCATCAAAGCACACTCCGCAAAATTTGATTTGAGTTCGTGAGCGATCGAAAAGTCTACAACAATTCTACCTTCTATAGGAATATACTGTTTCAGCTCACTTGGAGCTCACTTTCCTAGAGTAGGCTAATCGAATGGTGAATATGACGATAACTCGACTAATGGGCGGGCGGTGTGTGCGCGCGAGTTTAAGCGGCTTTGCTCAGGGAAACCCGTCCAAACACTAATCACTAATTGCGTACAGTCGATATGTACACGGAAATCTGAACTGGAGATCTGAATGGCGTTACGCCCTTGGCCAACGACTTCGAGCGACGACGACTACAGATCAGTTTCTACCACAAACGGCATCGATATTACGTGTGTACGCGCGTATACCTGCGGCCGCCTCATCCGCGCGTGTTAAGCAATGTCAATGTCAACAGCAGATTCTCATCAACAGACGCGTCTTCTGTGCGATACGCAGACAAAGCGCAGCGGGGGAGGTGGTTGTCGATGATTGAGTTTCGCCCCGAGTCCTGTCGTGCTAAGTCCACCAGCTTGCTCGCACTTGTTTAGGCACTTGTTTTTTGTACACCGCTTGTAAGTGAGTAAGCACGAAGAAGAGCTCCCGCTGCGGCGTCCGCTGTCGTTGACGGACGTATATTTTTAGAGACTATCATAGCCCCCCCCGTCATCTCGGCAGAGACGCATAGCCCCCGGTATCTCGCCAGAGACGCATCGCCCCACTCATCCCGCCATCTCGTCACTGCCTCCGAACAGTGTTGAACAATATATCCGCGCCAACAGGCTATGTTGTATTTACAGCTCGGAGGAGCCACCCGCCACGCTGACGACACGTTGGGACAAACGCCTTCATCGATCGAAATTCATTTACAAAGCTAATTATAGGCCAGACATCCAATATGATAATCGTCGATCTATGTAGAACGCGATTACTAACAAATGCAATTTAAGAATCTCTCAATTAAAAACAAAAAGGAGGCCTCCAGTAATCTATGAAGGACTTGGGAGCGTGCCGAAGCGTTTGTGATGAAAATGATGGAATTTGTGTTTCACACGTAACATTGAGTCTGATAGCGAATTTGGAATGAACTAAAGTCGTTGTTCCAGCCGGGAGGGGGGGGACGGGGGAGTGACCCAAGAGAAGGGGAAACACAAGAGGGGAGAGGGAGGAAAGGTAGAGGGAGATGGAGAGGGAGAGGATAGGGAGGGGAGAGGGAGAGGGAGAGGGAGAGGGAGAGGGAGAGTGAGAGAGGGATGTGAGATGTAGAGGGAGAGGGAGAGGCGATGAGGAGAGGGAGAGGGAGAGTGGAGAGGGAGAGGGAGAGGGATAGGTGAGAGGATAGGAGAGGGATAGGGAGAGGGAGAGGGAGAGAGGGAGAGGGAGAGGGAGAGGGGAGATAGGGAGAGGGAGAGGGAGAGGGAGAGGGAGAGGGAGAGGAGAGGGAAGAGAGGAGAGGGAGAGGGAGAGGAGAGGGAGATTGGGAGGGAGAGGGAGAGGTAGGGAGAGGGAGAGTGAGAGTTAGGGGAGGGGGAGAGGGAGGGGAGATTGAATGGATATGGAGAGGGATAGATGGAGATGGTATGATTTCTATTTATTGGTAGAGTGATAGGAGAGTGATATTTCGGAATTAGAGTTATATTATATTATATTTATAGTGATATTAGATATTATATTATATTTAATTTATATTTATATTTATATTTATATTTATATTTATATTGATATTTATATTATATTTATATTTATATTATATTATATCTCACCGATCGGACTGGCCGGGTTGTTTACATGTACATATACGAGTAATGTCCACGCGACGATTGGCTAATTGGCCGGGACCGTGCATCAGTGCAATACTGGTTTTACTGGGTGTCGGATAACTAGTAGTGGCTTAAGCAGAATCACTTTCAAAGTCGAAATCTTCGTCGACCCTAGCTAGCTATGCAGACAATCTTCATTGAGAAGCGTGCGCAGTGGATAAAGTGCTTGAAGATGTTGATCTATTAGAGACATCCTTTCTCTGTATGCTGTAAGCTGGGACCGTTTGATGACATGGGGGGTCGGGACTCATTTATTGCTTACAGGGCTACAATAAAAATAACTCTTTTACTTTACTTTATACCAAACTCCTTCACCGTTTACAGGGCTACAATTCCATATACGCCTGCCGACCTGGGCGTGAGATTAGAGGTCTTGCAATCTATGCGCCGTCTGATCTGTGCGAGCAACCTTATGGATATCAGTCTCAGGTCAAGCCATTACATGTTTACCCTATCCGTGAATTTTGAAGATCCGAAGAAAAATAAGTAGACAAAAAATAGGGCACAAGGACTCGTAGACAGTACGAGACAGTACTAATATGATTTCAAATATTTTCATGCCATTTATTAAGCTTATCTATCAAAATTCATGTAGGTTTTTATTACTGCCCTTTCTCTCTCTCTTACTTATGAAAAGCTATTCACCTGGTCTAAGGAAACACGGCTTAAATTGTCACCATGTGCAGATAGATCAGCTAATTAATAAATTCTAATAAGACACGATCGTCGGGCATTCTCGTGGAGACCCTTCACGATGACCAATTCCGTACTTTCCGACGCGACCTGAGACTCACTTGGGCCACCGGAGGCTCCATGGCGAAAGACTAGGGCGGTTTCAAGACGCTGTCACTAGAATGCACTGGTTCTCAGCTCGTGGCTCAGATGATGATTTACCAGTCGCACAGTAGGGAGCTTTGACATTTGTACACCGTTCGTGTCAAAGAACTTAAATCGTGTTTCTTGGTTTAGTCATGAGCTGACATAGTTGAGTCGTGCGGTTGACAGAGCACTTCATCGATGGCTCTGCAAACGGACCGTAACGAACAGGGAGACGCTGTAACGGTGGCAGGCAAATTGCATAAAGAGCCTTTGGGAAATTCGGGAAACAAATGGAAGAAAACGAGGGAGGCCAACTTTGAATAGTTTGGAGCTGTCCGTAATTGTAAACTTGTGAGCGTCTCTTAATAAAATCGGCGGCCGTGGTAACAGAAAGGCTACGATATCATTTCCATGCATTTTTCTTTAGCGCTCTTACAGCTCAAAAACTGCAATGTGCTGCGTGGTGTGAAGTCGGGTCTATTTGATGCCTGGGTAAACGTACTTGCTTGATTACAGTTGAACTTAATCGAAGCGTTGATAGACATCATAATATCTAGCTGTGATTACTGACGAGTCTATCAGCACCGGGGTAGTCTATTACATTCGGGGTTTCGGGGTATCCCAAAACTCTTACAGACATACAAAGTCGTTTTAATCTACACATCTTTCGTCTTACGCAGCGTTTGGTATATGCGGATAAAGCAACTCCGCTATTTCGAATCTCGCCTGCTGAGCTTTTAAACGGTCTGGTTAATCTTGGGTTTATGGAAGCAAGTCTCGAAACGATAGCGTTAAACTTCAAACTGTTTGGTCTTGTCGTAAATCTGATCAATACAAAACTCGTCTCGTTTTACACCCCTCAGCATAGTTTAGCGAGGCTGAAACTGTACACGGGTAATATATTTCTTCAAGCGAAAGGTATGGCTATCCCTCTCAGTCGAATGGTATAATGTCTCGGTTTTACGTTTCATGAGAACGTGGCATCGAACAGATGCGTTTGATTAAGCGTTACGATCTGCGGTACTGTTGTAGCATTGCTGGCGCGTCTGAGGAAGGCCAAAGTCTCCCGCGTTATCTAGGTTCTTGTGTACAGGGCACTCCTGGAATCCCGATTCTCACTTACAAAATCACTATATGGGGCGCATGCTACCACCTACTCGTCAGGTCTTTACTCGTTACGGGGGACTCAGAACAATGCTGTGCGGGCCATTACTGGTCTGTCTCATCGAGACGAAGTGTTGCTATAGTACGGCAGACTTGGATTATTCAAACTCGGTGGGCTGGCATGTTTAAGGTTAGTCGTGCTCACTTCCTTCAGAATTCGACTGTTCAGTTAACCCTTCATGTCATAGCAGTATGAGGGTTCCCAGATTCAGCTTGACCTTAACGCTGCACTCTCTAGCTTCTGCATGCTGTTAAAAGTAACGCGGGAACTTCCGCGATACAAGGCAAGTCGGCGTCTTTAGAAGACGTTTGGTCATGATGCTGAACGTGGAAAACAGTAACTTCTAGTTTTAACAGTGTGTGTGTTGGTATTTGTGCATATGAACAGAAGTAGTGCTGTGATATGTGTCCATATTGAAATGCATATGTGTAACATAAGTATGCGGATATGTAATTTATCCTGTAGTTTACCAGAATCCTGTAGTATTTGCATTTAACGTATGGATGTACTCGTGTTTTAGTCATGGGTTATTTACTATATGTACATTGTGGGTAAATATCATGTACGCAATACTGTTCCACAATTTTGACGCATTGCCTGTAAGAGAGTATGCCATTGAACGATTATTAGTAAATATATAGGGAGAGAGAGAGAGTGACAGGATTGTGAGAAGAACTTCTCGAGGTGATTTCGATATACATTGGTGGTGCTTAAATTGGTAAGAGTCGACCAGTATTATTATTAATTATATGTGGATTCTTAAGTGGTTAAATTTTCCAAATTTCAAATTAACTACTATTAGCTAGAATACAGACAGTATAATCTGGAAAAGTCATAGTATTTTAAAGTAAATTACGACCTTGACACATGTTGTGACAGATTGCCTGCAAAAGAGCATGTTTATAAAACGACTAAGTAATTGAAACTTTGTCAGTCGAAGCGGTGCCATAGTATCCGAGGGTAAAGCACGACACATAAGACACGGTCCCTTGAATGCTATTTAGAGCTTCTGACATTGCTCGGTAACCATTGATACGCGTTTGAGAATGACAACAATACCCGCCTTGTAGATGCAAGCACGAGAATGATTTGCACATTTTTATTTGATACTTTCTTTACACCAAAAAAATTTCCTGTGAGCAACGTTTATTTTGGTAAAACTGCTATATGTTTTTCTTTGTTTCGACAGTCAAATGTTTTTAAGGTTTACATTCCCTGGATCGTTTTTCTAGCCGCAAAGGACTAATTCTTTTTTTTTAATTTTAAAATTAACTGCGATAGCTAATCTAAGACTAACAACACAACATTAGTTTCTTGGCAGTATCTATAGTATCGTTGCCTATATATATATATATATATATATATATATATATATATGTATATATATTCTCGATAGCAGGGGTAAACCGCCTGCTGCGTAGGATTGACTTGACGCAAGATATAAATCTTTTAGAACAATTGAACCTGACCTAAGTTTACCAGAGACAGCTCGCAGGCAAACCCTTCTGCCCGTGGCCAAAGGAGGCCTAAGCATTCCAGACGTTGTCTTGGTCGCAGCTCTCGCAGTGATGTCTAGTATCTGGCAAAGGGCGTCAAGGATACTAGATTTCCAACTACTATACAACTAGCCAATCTTGTCAATTCAGCAGAAGACAGGGTGGACAAAGCTCGGCTCCAAGCAGTTTCATCTAGTGGTGCTGGTGCATGGCTCAATGCTCTACCGAATGCTCCCGTTGGAACTCTCTTAGATGACTTTGTCGTCAGGATCTGCATTGGTCTTCGCCTTGGGATCTCTCTAGTCGAGGAACATGCGTGCAGCTGTGGCGAGAAGGTCTCAGCCCTAGGCCACCATGGCTCATTCTGCATCCGCAGCTTAGGCCGTAGGACAAGACACGAACCTTTGAATGATATCCTAGCCCGTGCTCTAAGGTATTATGGCTACTCTTGTGTTCTCGCATCCGCAGGTTTGTATACAGACGACTCCTGTCGACCTGATGGGATGACCCTAACAGCCTTTGAGGGTGAGAGAACGCTCGTCTAGGACGCTATTGTAACTGACTGTTTAGCACCTTCAATAGTCAGTCACGGCGCTACCCAGGCTGGTTATGCTGTTTCGCAGGCGGAAAAAAAATAGGTGTCGGAAGTATGCATCTATAGGAGACTCTATGTCCTTTTGCCTTTGAGACCTTAGAGGGGCCAGGTAAAATTACTGAGGGAGTTATCACTAAGATATTCAAGTGTTCCAGATGTAGTTTGTCGTTACGTTCACTGGGGGGATAATTGTTTACATCTCGTTATGAGTTAAATAAAATTGTAGTGACTTGAAACACGAGATTCTTATATTTAACGCCGCTAGACCGCAAAAAAATAATAATGCGACTAGCAAGTTGCATGTCTTAACGAGTGAATTAAGCAGAATAACGACGTTTGTGCTCATTTCACGACTCGACAGTAACAAAGACACACCTCCTTCTAGAAGTTTTTTTCTTTGTTAAAACGATAGGCTTATGCTGGCGCCTCATGGGTGACGAAAATGCTCATATCAAGGCTTATAAGGACATTGGCCTATCTAATTGCGAAATTTCCCGTCGATACTGGCGTTGTCTCAAAGTAGTGAATACATTTGTTAATTCAGATAAAAATTACGCCGTAAAAAATAGTTCCGGGCGTCCAAATGCCATTCGGAACGAAGCAAGCTGCAATTCTGAAGAAAGCAACGACGGCAATTGCGGAGGCGGCCGACGTGCAAACGAACGTGCGAAATGTGCAAAACTTTCTCAGAAAGACACAATGGCTCACGAGAAAAAAAAACAAAAAAACAACGATTGACCGCTGACCGATGAAAGCTCGTCTTGACTTCGCCCACGATACGATGTCATGGACCACTGAGTGCCCACGATACGATAACATGGACCACTGAGTGACACAGAGTGCTCTTTTTGGATGAAAAAGTTTAACTTTGATGAACCGGATCGATTTAACTATTATTTGCACGATGTCCGCAAGGAAGAACGAATTTTGTCAAAACGTCACTCAGGTGGCGATTCAGTGTTGATCTGGGCCGCTGTCGGGTATCATACGAAGTCGTCGATTGTGTTTTTAGACGGTCGTGTTTATTTGCCGCGCTATAGGGATTTACTAAAAGAGCAATCGGCGCATTTTGAGCTGATGGGAGGGCCAGACTTCGTTTTTCAATACGATAACGCCCCGAATCACACCGCCAGGCTGATCGGAGCTGCTTCGACCAACGTCACATTGAGGTCCTGCAGTCTCATCTCATCTTGATATCATGCAGAATGTGTGAAGCTGGCTCGCACGATAAGATTACACCGACGAAAAACCATTTTTGAGGCTTGGGACGAGCTCTTGCAGGACGTCATCCAAAATGTGTTCAACACTATACCAAACCGCATTTTTGAGGTTATCAGACTTAACGGGAAGTTTACTGAGTATTATGTATAGTTGCTGGGTGCCGTGAAATGAGCCCAAACGCCGTTAATCCGCTCAGTTCACTTGTTAAGACACGTATCTTGCTAGTGGCATTATAATTTGTTCGCGGTGTAGCTGTGCCAAATGTGGAAATCTTGTGGTTCAGAGTAATCCGAGACCCCAAATGTCGATGGAAGTCTCCGCTGTTACTCTGTAAGCATGTATCACTGTGATCTTTATACGATTGGTTATAATAGATGTGTGAAATGTGGCAAACATGGGTGGCCCTATATTATTTTCAGGGACTGTATATATATATATATATATATATATGTGTCAGGAGCAACATTGCCTTAGGGGTGGTTTCAAATTTTGTTCTCAATTCATATAGATGCTTCGCCCGTATCTGTACAGGTTTGCTTCTCTGATAGGCGATACCACTTAATTAGAGAATAAAAGTAGTATGAGTACTACAGTACGCACATCGCACAACATTATTTTGTTTAAAAAGTGCTTTTGAACACCTTCAAACAGGCTAAGATAGTTTTTTTTTGGGGATACGGTTCTTATCACACAGCTGATCAGCTGATCAACAGTATGCTGACACCCAAGCTTTATAGAGTCTAATATGCACGTGTGAATATTGTACAAACGGCACCTAAACAGGGCTATTTATAGGAGCGCCCTGGGTTTGACAGTGTTTTGGTTTGCCACATGGAGTTTAAGTGCCCCTTTGATCCTAAAGTGAGTGTCCGATCATGATGACGTTGCTGGCGCGTCAGGACGTCCGGAAGGGTGTCGTTTACTAACAGTGATGTTTACTTTTCGTACTGATCATCTCGACACGTGGTATCGGTGAGGGCAGGTTCCAAGGTATGTGTCTTCTGTGAGACACAAGGCGGCTATTGCTCTATCATCGATGCGATCTGCTATCGTATTTACAAACTGCTGATAAGCTGATTTCGATAAGCGTCGTAAGTTTCTTTCGGAACTACGGAGAACGACCGCCTTCTAGTAAGATTACGGTAACGATAGGCCAAACGGGGAAGAGGGAAAAGCCTACAAGAGCCGCTCGTAATGACGCTGCTGACGAGTCAGTACGTGCTTCGAATGATAGCAAAACTATAATACGGAGCAATACGAGTGACTCTGGGACATCCACGGCTATGAAGGCCAATGATTGCATGCAGGGTGGTAATTGACTGTGCGTGGATGCACTACTCGGCACAGCTAAAATGGTTACGGATATGGAGTCTGTGTGGTTTGCTTGACAAGTAATAACACCCAGTCATCAACGACGGTGGGTCGTCCCAATGATTATCCTCCTCTGGTAGTACCACCCCCAAATGACACAGATGCTGCCACCACAGCTGACAACTCAAATAGGGAATAGACATTGGCTACTTAAAGAACGTAACTAAGCGCGCTAAATCGTGGTCATAATCGTATCAAAGGTTTATTCCGGGCTTCGGTTTCATGCCGACTGGAACTCAATGCTAATGAGCAGCCCAATAATCCGTCTTCAGCGAGCTTGTTTTTTTCGAATATTCCCTGAGGCGAAGTTTGAATCTAATACCGGTTTATATTCATTATTGGTTTTACCTAGCTAAGAAAGCAAACGAGACGAATAAGACTCAGGTTGTGATATACATCCGTGTTTCTGGCGTGCGACAATTGTGATGGCAGTGTGGCCAGCCTAGCTGTTTAGCTGCAAGCTACTCTTATATGGCCAAATACTTTAACTGCAAAGATTCACATTCCCCTTCGTTAGAGGCCTGTTCCTTTTAAGGGCCGGTTTCTAACCTTAATCGGCGCGCTCTGCGTCCGGAGAAAAACAACTAGTAACAAAAGTTATGGCAACCTCAGGTTCTTATTGGCTACGCTGAAACTCCGCAAGGATTTCCTGACACTTCCTTTTGCCAAAGCAACGCAATATTAACGAGCACCACAAAATTCTCCTAAGCGCTTTGCAAACCTTAGGGATTATAAAGTCGTGCCTTCTCAGTTATCCGTATAAACATTAGCTTACATAGGCGGTCTGGTAAAACCTGGGTACCTTAAGTCCCTGGCTGCCATACTGACTACCGAGGGGACTGGTCTCGACGTCGTGGCTCAGTGAATCTGATTGTGTTCTGCGCTCAATACACGGACCTAGTCTAAGTGCAGTCTGTAAATTAAATCGTTCAGGGGTTGGTGGAGGAGTCTTTGCTAAAAAAATCATCTAATGTATTTTCGTCTCAGGCTTTGAGTAGTTCTTATCGATTTGTTCAAAGGATGAGGTTACTCGACAGGAGTGGTAGAGGGCTTGAAAGTCATGCGATTGCTATTTGCTCATGTAGAGTAAACCACTGTGACATTTTGTTAAACATTCTGTGGGAGCCACCGCTCAAAAACAACAGCTTGCCCTGAATTAGGTGCGTTTAACAGTCAACATTTGAGCAATCCCCACTCAGGCGGTACATATCATTCTTTGACGTGAGAGAATTAGAAGATTGCAGCCTATTCGATCAATCGTCCAACTTCAGAGGTCCCATATGTTCATTGGTCACATTGCTAATACAAACTGTTTTGATAGTATTTAGGCAGCAGTGCCAGACACATGCTTACTTTCCTGACCATCCAGTTATCATCTCTGACATTATTAGTGGCTAACTGCAAGGCTCTACTAACGCCGGAAGTTCAGTCGGCCTGTAGGTGTTCTCATTAAGAAGCCTCAACCTCTGAGTTTCTGGACTATATCGATAGGGCTTCCTGGCCGAATTTCTATAATGCCTCTGACGACGATTTGGCATTTGAGGCTAGACGGCTCAAACTCATTTTTTTTTATATAATATATTCTTTACTATAACAGATCGGACAGTTGTTTTGGGTGTTTGGGCGGGACACTTTCGTTCGCCGCTAGCGTCTACACTCTAAGGCACAACGTTAACAAGCTGCACCGTTGGTGCTGTAGATTTAGAACGCCTGATTGTGTCCTGGTTATATAACTACTATTCGCGCAGTTAAAACTACGTTTTATAAAAATAGTTTTGGTGCTTGAAAAACGTTTGTAGACGGTTATGGAATTTCATCGGTGAGGTATCTGGTAAGAGTCTTGACGCGGCAGAACTTCCGGTAGTTGTGCCCACGAAGTCTGGTCTTACGCATACAGATTCTAAGGTTGTTGCCGATTAAATGAATAATCATTTTGCTATAACAGGCTTTTCTACGAAGTTGATTGGCGAAGGTAGCCACTATCGTTGCTCTTGGAGTATGCAAATATTACCAGCCACGTTTAAAGTTTGTTCAGATTATGGGGATTCCGGCGAGAACTGGGGCTAGATACACCGCTCATTGTTGGTTCTATGGCAAAGACCTATAGCTTCTCATTTGAAAAAGGCCAGTTTCCCGCTCGAACACTTAGAAGTTTCCTGCGCCGTTCCGTGATACAAGAAGAACAAGTGTGATAAAGCTCTCCTGTCTAGCAATCATTTAGTCTCTTTGGTAAACTACGTTTGGATTTCTTTTTTCGATTAGTACAGCGACGACTAGCTAGTTTCTGGGGGAAATGGATGTTTTATCTCTCAATCGGTTTGGATTTTGTCTGTGCCGTTTTACGGATGAAGACCCGGCATAACTGTATCAGCATGTGCTCGACTCCGTCGGCTTTTAACTGCCTTAGTCGTTCATTGTTCTGTCAGCTGCGGACTCATCTAGGCTATGAGACCTCCACCATTAATTGGTTCAAGGCCTCAGGCTGTCAGGGCAGGCAAAGTAGACTCAGGTAAGCAGAGCGTAAACAATGGGACCCTGCAAGGGTCGTTGCTCGGCCTCTCTATATGTATGACCTTTCTGAATTTCATACAACTGAAAATGAGACGAAACAACTTTGGTAGAACAATATGCTATGCTGACAACACGGCCACCATTTTTCATTTTGATTTGTCCGACATTCATCATGGCATATAACTCTAATAAGATTATAAAACCTTTAATGACTTTGACATTGTAAAAAACACGGCTGAATGAATGAAGCACATACCCATATTCATGAGAACTTGCAACTACGCTGAAAAGCATATAGCTTCTGTACTGAGGAGGTTGGCTAGGGACTAGGTCAGAAATCATGTGCTCGTTGCATTGAATGGAATAGAAGTAGATATACACC
Source organism: Dermanyssus gallinae (assembly GCA_003439945.1). Taxonomy (NCBI): domain Eukaryota; kingdom Metazoa; phylum Arthropoda; class Arachnida; order Mesostigmata; family Dermanyssidae; genus Dermanyssus; species Dermanyssus gallinae. The sequence goes on from QVRM01006121.1 coordinate 102,492, forward strand.
AAAATAATAACGTATGAATGAGCATATCAAAATGGTCTACATCGCGTATACTGGCGATGGAGAAAAGTGTGTATGCATTGATTATATAGTCAAAATCTGAGTTGCCATGTTTTGCAAAAATACATTTTTAGGAGACTGTTGCATATATATATATATATATATATATATATATATATATATATACACGCACTCATTTATGGAAGTTCGTCAGCGCATACTGGTTAACGCCCAGTTATCGATTTAATTGCGTTTATTAATAATCATTAGTACTAGATATGTGTAAGCGGGAATGGCAATCGTTTTCGGCATGCTGTTCCATACAAATTGTGTTCCAGTCTGTCACGCGCCTTCGCAATAGGCCGAAAACTACAACAAGAAGAAAGAAAAAGACAAAAAGCAGGAAGAGGAGAAAGAGAAGAAAGAGAAGACAACGAGGACAAGATGATTGTAGAGCAGCCCCCACTTCGCCGTCGGTTCGCCCGGAAGAAAGCGGATAAATATATTTGGCCCGTTTTCTTGGCGCACCCAGCCATCAAATATAAGGGGGCGCGTGGGTGTGAGGTTCGTTGTCTGTGCAGACGAAGCAGCAGCGGCAGCAGCAGCAAAAGGAGAGAAAAAGTCTCTCGGAACGGGGCGAACCAAAAAATGGCAGTTCCGTCAGAGAGTCTGCCTGTCCGACTGGCCGTCGACGCTCGACGCTTCTCGAAGACGACCGAAAAGCAGCAGAAAAGCTATAGCCGGGGACAGCTGCTTGAATCGTTGCTTGCTGCGTAGAGGATAGAAGAAGAAGCTATTCTTGGGAATGTTGTCGTCGTCGTCGTCGCTTTATCGTCGTCGTCGTCGTCGCAGCTGTCAACGTCGGAGCCCCGCCGGCCAAACAAGGTGTCAAGCGTTGAAGGATGAATCCGCCGTGGCACGCCGGCTGCTTTCAGCCGCTTCTACCCGCTTCAGACTGCTCCGAGGCGTTTCGCGCCTGTGAATTCCGTACTGTCTGGCTCGTTTTCCTTTCACACAATACGCTTTGCCTTGCCGTCTCGTCTAACGTCTCCGTGGAACGACGGAGAGCCGGTCGCATATTCTTGTCACAATGCTCGGTCATACAAGCAAAAATTCACTCAGCTGTGATATAACCCCCCTATATCTAGATATGTACGTATGGTGGTAGTACTTGGTGATAGTATATCAGGTCTACCGCAGGTTTTCGCAAGATCGAGATACGTTACAGCGATTACTGAAGTGTCCTTATGTGCTTAGGATTTGTGTGAGCATGTGACAGTGCAGGTCTCATGTGACTGTGCGAGCTCAATAATAGTAATAATATTGAGGTATCTCTCCAGCCGCCAAGGAGCTACCACCTGGTTGCTTTTATTTCTTTTGAGACCCTGGCTTCTCCAGGTGTCGGTACGGCGAATCCGCAAAACCTGTGGAGGTGTTACCTCCACACTGGTCATATTACTGGTGACCGAAGCAAAGCGAAGTTTCTGGGGCAGGTAACGTCATCAACTGAACAGTTAATAGCAGAGGAAACGCGGCTTCGGAATAATAATAATAATAACATTAACAACAACCGTCGCCTTTGTTGTGTGGTGATTATTATTACTAGTCAGTGCTAGTAGTTCGATTTGGGTTGGGTCTAGTCTGTTGGGTGAGAGAGCAGGTGGTCTCAGAATGAGAAGCGCTGAAATTTTTATCCCAGTTTTGTTACGCGGCCTCACTGAAAACTACACGACCCCAGAACCCCAGAACGAGAAACAAGGTAAAGAAAGCAGTGAGACTAACTATTAACCCTAGTACCATAGAGGAACACTTCGGACAACACACGCTGATCCAATACAAGACCACAGACCTAGCGCGAGAGACTCTGGATACCTTTTCATCTCCTATATGTTGTGCGGTGTTCTCAGTCGCGCAAGATTCCTTTAGTGAGGACTGGCTTAACGCCCTGCCATCCTCACATTTAGGCACAAGCTGTATGCTGTCACTTTGCGCATGACTAACACTCCAAGGTTAGAGAACCCATCTGCAACTATTTTTCTTGTGTGATAATATATTCAAGGCATGCGAAACTAAATGGCAGTCAACGAACGTTTAAAAATGTAAGGCTGCCTGTTGCCATAGAACTAAAAGGCCTTGAGCTCGGAAACGATAAGAGACCTTATGGTGTTACAATACTGCCTTCGTCACATGGTAAATGCTTGAAATGGTAAATCCTTTGCCTAGGACGCTACAGTGTCTTGCAGCGCAGTATCCTACGTAACAATCCTTCACTGCTGCTGGGTAGATTGCAGAACACGCTAAAAACATGTAAATCTTAGACGACTATTTGGGTCTTTGAGCTGTGGCACAGCATGATTTGTTTGTTATGTGACCAGAAAGGCTGTAAGAGGTGACTAGCGCGAAAAAGAAGGTATCAATATTCTAAGAGCATGACACGGAAGTGTAGATCAGAGTAACTGCGTTCAGACCTATGTATGTAAGCGGAATTAATACGAGTTTGACCAATATATATATATATATATATATATATATATATATACATTTCCGTATTATATTAAACACTGCGCAGGGGCCTGCGAATGACGGAGGAGAGCACTCTCAGTTGTTTGACGTCCGAAGTCGGCTACTCATCGAATTCCACGAACACAGAGACTTCTCTGCTCTGTGAGACACTCCGTATTCAAGGCAACTCCATCAAGAGCAAACGGCCTAGGCTGCCCACGAAGGGCTAGTGGACAACGTGCGTCCACACGTCTCTAAGGTCGCACAAAGTGTACTCCAAGCTTAAATGGGAGCAGATTGAGCATCCGCTCTACAACTGGTATATGCCGCCCTTTGACTCTATCCGTCTGATTTGCTAAACAACATCTCAAAAGGAGGCGTTTCACGTCGAACGACGGACTGAGAGGCACGCTGGAGAGTTGTCTCTTGTTATAGCCGCAGGAATTCTGGAAATAGGGAACTATTTCAATATTTCATTTTTCATATTTGGGCTTGGAAGTTACGCCAAGCGGCATCTCGTTCTCCAGATATGTAGTGGAAAGAGCCGGTAAGGCGCTGATCGCCGTATACTCAATAAAAAAATCCGTATTAGAATGATCTGAGAGCATGTCAGAGCTTGAACTCGACCGCCTGAAGGCAACGTATATTAAACGGGTTATGGGCGTTCACCGAAGCAGCCACAATCGATTTGGGTATCTGACTGCGGGCACCCCACTTTTTACAGAGGAACTCCAGCGCCGCTTTAACCTGTGGCTAGCCCGCGAATATCAAAGGCATTAACGAAAGTAGTAAGCTAGAATTAAAAACATTTTGAAGGAGGTTGTTTTTAATTCTAGACTATGCTCCGTCCCATACGGGCTTGGAACTTCACCTGAGGTATATATTTAATGTACCGAGGGCCGGACATGTTAAGATATCTAGGATTTCCCTAACAGTCCTTGTGGCAGTATGGCCGCTGACTCTCAGCGGTATAGTTTATCATCTAATCTCAATGAGCATTGCTCAAAGAAAATGCCATCAACAAGTAGGATTGAACCGGCGACACCCCGGTAGAGGACAACCATAACTAGCGCACTAGTTCCCTAGACCACGCCGCCAAAGTGGTAAGCTAAGACGTGTCAAGTGCACGTGGACTTTTATCGAATGCAAGCTATGATGAGCCACTCGTCGAAGGATGTCTAACACGAGACTCGCCACTTTTTATGCGTTATGCAGTGCACAGTTTCCATTATGCCGTGTGCAAAAAAATTAAATTCCATATGGCAGACGAGACGTGCACCTGTCCGCACTGTGGAACCGCTTGCTCAACTGATCTTTTGTATTTCTGAACCCTACCAGCACTCCGTCAGATTCATATTTTACATACTCTCGACTTGAGTAATCAGCTATTGAATTTGTATATCGGTACATTGTCGTATGCTTTGCTAACTTCTTTCCCACAGCTCGTGTCCGGGACAACTGCATTTCCCACAGGCGGGGTCATATCGTCTCTGACACTCTAAAGCTCTTTGTCCATACTTATCGTCATCGTCAAGCACTTTGTCGGTGACCCTGTGCAAAGTGGGACGACCTCCAAGATAGTGTTGATAGGCATAGTGTCAAACTGCCATAGACATGTCGTGTAACCGCGCGGACACCTTGACATTTAAGGCCAACTAAAATGCAGTCTTGTTATAGGCTTGGACAATTTTTCACCAAAGACGACCAAGCGCGCTTTAAAAGCTCTTAGATGATTAAACGCATCCCACCCACGGGGGCGCAAAGCGGTAATGTTAAGGGGCAGGCTGCCTCTCGGTAACGATTCGGGAGATCTCCTTGGGCGTAGGTAGCACGGTAGTAAATCTTGTATCAGCAGGCGCACTCTTCTCATCACATTGTACTTCTGCTTCGCGCTTTGCGTGTGCGCTTGAAGTCCGAGAAGGTCCGAGAAGGTCCTCATACGATACAAGGAAACATTTCGCACGCAACCTCTTCTCTGACGGGACTCCATGTGGCGCGCTCCAGCAGCGCAAGTTGCACGGTCGTCCATTGTTTAATGACTCGTAACAATGTGTTAGTTTGCTGGCAATCTGCTGGCATTGATACCGGCGCGCCAATCCGGCGCGTAACTCGTATATTGAGAGTGGAGTGCGTTTGGCACCGGCTATTGGCAACCGTGTTCCAATGAATAATATATTTTTGAAATTGTGTGGAATTTTGTGAAGCGCGTAATTGGCCGTTAAGAGGCCTGTCAATTAACGGCGCTGTCACCTAGACCCTCTGGCACCTCGTGCCCCAGTCAACACTCGACCACGCACGCTCTCACTTCTGCAACAGGAACTCCGAGGAAGTCTCACTCAAACTGCAGTAAATGCTCTATTTTGCAGCAGCATTATGTCAACACAGCCGCACGATTGAAGTCGTGAAGCACGACTGCACATCAGTGAGACGCTACTAGAAGCTCCCACTCCTCAATCCCTAGAGGCAATGACAGCGGCATCGTTTACCGTACACACTGCAAGCAAAAGTTGCTGACGCAGAAACTCGCCCTCGCGCTGGTCACCCGTCTTAGCACAAATTTATTGATACCTTACAGAGGCGGAAAAAGTATTTAATAGTCTTTTTATAAGCGGTTTGCATTACTGCAAGCTATTATATTGTCGGCCTTGTATTTAAGTCAGTGAACATGGTGAAGAATGCCTCATTGAATATCTTGCCTACAGTAGAGCGGAAACGCTAGCGCCTACAATAACAAATTTTAAGTCCTACTACGACAGAACTCTCTGAGCGAAAGACAACCATAAGAGGTTAATAAGATGAGTGCATTATCAGTGATAACAAAGTTTTTTTTATCGAAAAGTTTTTCGAACTCCACGAAACCTGCATAACATGGCGTAGAAGGTGCATATATAAATACCGATAACTTCTACTGGTGGTTCTTCTACTGATATTTTGCAAACATTGATTTACAGTAGATTGGCAACCAAGTTCAAGCAGAAAGGTTTATCACTTGTCAAGAATACTTCACAATAGGTGACCGTATCATTTCGGAAATATTTACTCTTATAAACAAATAGGCAGAAGAATTGTCTGTCATCAGTTTTTCGGGAATTTCTCCAACGAGTAGGATGGTTCCCATAAATATTAAGATAAGCGAGTTCTACGTTATCCTGCAACACATCCTTCCTATATTATCGTTCCCTGCTGCATTGGGTAAATTGGGAACCATGAACTTTTTTTTAGCTTTTCCACTTAGCCATCTTGCCCGGTTCAACCTGTCAAAAAATGTTCAGCAAATTCATGCACAACAACTTCAGGAGCAATGTCAAGCTGCGTTTCGTCGGAACAATAATATAGTTACGGCCTTACACGGCTTGCTAGCACCTTACTACTACGTAGTTGTTTAACGTTCGTCGCAATTCGTCGTTTGGTTTCAAACCTAACGCCTTAAATTCTCGCCAAGCATTAATATAGGGTTGGTTTGTTCTTATTCTTAAAGGCATCATTCTTTAGCAATGCACATTAGCTTGTCAGATCACGGTTTGTGTTACGCTTGTTGCCGCGGAAGAGTTTGAGCTGCCTCGTTTATGGTAATACCTGTTATATGATCATACGGTCCAGCGCCCGTGTCGTTATGCTGTTGGACTTCAGCAAAGTTGCTCAAATTTTGAGTTCTTCTTTGCTTTTCTTTGAATTCCGTATCGTCTTCTTTTGCTCAGGCTGTTCCGCCGTAATGAGGACCTTGCATTTATATATATATATATATATATATATATAATTAATATGATTTGATAATCCCACATAATACTATGCATTTGTATTATAGGTAGGCGCAGATGTATCCGCTTATTGTAAACGGATATATTTATGCAGGTGCCCAAGTGCACAAATTTCAATCATTCTCGTTAATATGCGTTTCCCACCTTGTGTATCTATGTTCGTTGTGATCGTAAAACTCTTGTTTTAGCAAGTAGAGTTTAGAAATTGTCAAAACTCCACAATGCCCCCTTGTCTCTGTTCACACTGTGTGATCAACAATTATAGTCTCCGTATAATATCCACTGTTAATCATTGATTTCTTGTGCAGCGCAAGCGAGTTGCTACAGTATTAGAAACTGGCGTGCCAGATTATAAATATATGCGCACGACAGCGGAATTTGCTACTGCCAATACCGTTGACCTTACACACATTACTTTACAATTCGCAAGTTTGATCGTAACCTACGTTGCAATTCCGCACCTTGGTATGTTGTCTGTCGGTGTCGCCGCTGAGTGATAGAATATCTATAGTCCTTCGAATGGCTGATGCGATGGCACAGGGTTAATAAAAGTTTTTATCATAAAACCACGTGATGACGTAGGAATTCATATTTGTCTTGTTTATTCACATATCTATGAAGCAAAGTATCACAACATATAATATTAAGTTTGTCAACTGTTAAGTATACTAATACATATTGTTTTTTTTTGTGCATGTAAATATAATTGAATATTAATATTTTAAGTTTGGGTATCCGTTAATCCAGAGCAACGTCCTTCGTTTGTTGGAGTTTTTGAGATCCATTACTTCGTTACTATCTTTCATTGCTCTGTATTCTTAGTTTGACCTGTTTTAATTAGCAAAAAGAGGGCGCTTTTTTGGCCAGTTACTAACTATATATCGAAATGCTCCGTTGGCCTAGTGATATGGAAACAACTGCAATACGATGTACCTAGATGAGTCATATTTGAAAGTCTTACACTGTTCGTTTGATGTAGAATTCGTTCAGTATGTTCCACGCTCTTGTACTAGTACTGATCTAGTGCAATCAGAAAATAAACAGAAACAGAAAATAAACACTTTTTGATGACGGTGTACGTGTTCAAAGTTCGCCTGTTCAGAAGTTCGCGTCAAACTATTGGGCTGCCACAAGCCGCCACCTTGCACATCGACTCAGGAAAAATCTTCTAAAATTGAGATGCCGTTAAATTGCATACGGATCATTTTCATTGTCATTCCGCTAATATGGCGAGAGCTAAAGGTCGGTTTCAGTTTCTGTGCTTTCTGCTTATTGTCTACTTTGCGATGAATAGTTTGAGCCTTGATAAATAAAAAATAATTTGAGTTAGAACAACAACGACGGCCAACTGGATGTTCGATGAGTGTACATTTGGCGTTGTTTCATGAAGTCACAAACTATGCGCGACTCAGCCCTTATCATACGTTTGTTGATTCAAGCCCGGGTCTCGCTGTGTGATTTGCGGAGAACAGTTCCAGCGGGTGACTTTGCAAACCCTTTGTGAACGCTTTAGCAAACATGTTCACATTCAATGCGGTTTCCCAATTCCTGACGACATTATGACCCACTGCAATCGTCGTGTTTCTGGCGAGAAGTGTCTTTTATCTCGCTAGATTTCTCAGACACAGGAATTTAAGAAAGATTACTGTAAATATCAAAGGCGGCGGCTCCAAAGGCCCACCCGGATATATTTGACAATCTTCAATGTGCTTATCATCATAACCATAACCGCAGAATCGATAATATCAAAGAACGCAATATAACAACAACTGTGCACTTGACAAACACGTTGCACACAACTTCACTCTCAGAAGACACTAAACCTTCAAGAGGAGTTAGCAGCCCACTTCAAGGTCGCAAGCGCGAAATAGCGGCGGCGGGCGAAAACACAAGGTGGAGTCATCATATCCGGTAATCGCCGGCACACATCTTAATAACATAAAATGACACATCTTATCGTTGTGAGAGATATATTTATAAAGAGGCCTGATGACCCGCCCACCAGGCCACACATGAAGGCACTTATTGTAAGCAAAATTGCTTTCTCACAAAGAGAGACTCTACTATTGCTCTTCTGGCAAAGACATCCGAGACCACGTAAACAATCGTGTTGTTGGTGCACGCACAGAAATCCTCATCACAAAACTGGCGGGGCTTAATCAAGCATAATAACTCGTGCCTACATCTCTAGGTAAAGCTGAGAATAATTCTGACGCATGAGTGCGTAGGCGGCGGCCACGAGAGCCTATTGTTTAACAGCTTCCATAACCATATATTCAGTGAAGAAAATTTCACCGACTCACTGGACTCAGAGGATATTGCCAGAGGGAACTAAACCAGTGTTGCGATCAGCTAAAACCTTTAAGGGGTTTTAAGTACAGCAGAAACAGGAGTTCCAAGACATACCCAGACATACGGTTACTGCTTACAGAAGCAAGCTAAGTAACCTTTTGTCTGTGTGACATGCGTGCCACAGCGGAACGTGACGTTATGGCGACTGCTACCAACAGCAGAAACAGCAGCAGCGGCAGTACTAACCGCCCAAACGTTTTACTCAAGACCAGCAGTAACGGCAATGATAAGCTATGAGAGGAAAAACATTCGAAATGTACACGTAGAGTGTAGAGGGGGAACGAACAAAGGAATACCACCAAGGAACACTCGGGAGAGGAGATATCAAATGATTTCGATAATCTATTTCTCACTAAAGCATCTGTTACAGGCCCTAACGAATTATCACTGTAATTTGAGAAAAATTGCTACTACAAAGAAGCCGTTAAAGCAGCAAACAGGCAAAGAGCAATATGGGAAACAGGGATCGCGGTGCGCACAGTCGAATGCTGGTCGAGACTGCTGGCACAAAATGACCATTGTTTCGGGTTATTATATTATATGTCATTGAACATTATATGAAGCTAGGAACGAACCAATCCAAGCATGCATTTTGTATCATCGACTTCAGTACAACTGCGATGTCTAACAAACAGTGGCAAAATACAGAACTAACCAAGGACACTCAAGGTTTTGGGTGATTTAATTTGAAGGTGATTACGAAGAAGTGGCAAATATTTTGCATAATGGCTGGAAAGGCTCAGTTGATCAGTTTAGAAGAACCCTGAAAACCTGGAGCCATGTTAGAGATCATCTGCTAGTCGAAAGCAGTGAAATGAAAATCTAAGAACTGTTCAACTAAACAATATAATATCATGCTCCACCGACGTCGGGAAACTCAACAAGACGCGTTCGCTACAATCGTCAATAGCCCAAAGCATCGACGGCTATAAAACACACTTCGCGTTACTAGGCAGATCAGCAAGCAGAGGGAACAACAGTATGTGACAGCAGATCATAGCTGCAAATTATACTTCTAAAGCCCTTATAGCCGGCCAAACAATATTATAAATGATGAAGATTGACTACGCACTTTACCAGTTTACCAACAACAGTAGTTTAAAAACAGAAGCAGGCTATCATATCTGAACAAGACAATTCTACTGAGAGAAACAGCTCGAACAGAGTCTTAATATACAAGGCATAACTTTACCTATGGAAAAACTCATGCAGAATTCATATCTAACAAGAACGGAAATCCGGACTGAACTTTATCGTTTGCGAACACCTCACGAACGCAGCCATGGTTGTGGCTTTTCTATCTAAAATAGGAAGAGCCAACCAAATAACCCTCAGAGCTTTTAGGATATTGCACTGACAAGCGTTTTTTTTACAAACTACATACTTTCCTTACTTTGTCTCACCTTACGATGAATGCCGTTCTTGCCCTGATCGATCAACGGAGCGGGAACTTGTCATCTAACACGTGTTTTTCTTCTTCTGAGTGCGCGTACTGTTATTTATACAGTCGACACCGAAGAGCGTCATGGCCGTCGGGTCCAACCCGGCTTCAATTGTTGATCCGCGCTCTCTGGATATCACCAGACTACGCAAAGATGCAGCACCTGGAGATAGAGCACCGAGCAGTGCAGTGATCAGTGGTACAGTGCCGAACACTGTATGTTTAGCATTGGATAGCCTGAAAGTCACCTATGATAGACCCGTGCCTGAAAACACCACCCTGACGACGAAAAACTCCATTTCTTTAGACGAAAAGAGGAGGACACTTTCCGCAGAAACGCTTGACGGCACGAGAGCTGAAACAGTTTGACGACCATAGAGACGATATTAACGCAGGTGCCATAGTGCCAGTGCATCCTTAGAAATCATTTTTTGCAGGCAACCCACTAAAGGTTACACGCGCCCGTTAACTTTGGAGAAGGGTCACTGATAACTTAATTCACATATTGTGCCCAGAAAGTAGAATTTCTGGTGACAAGTCAAGTGTCGCCGTTAGGATTACTAACATAGAATCAGCAATTTCCGTGTTGAATATCAGGCAATTCAAATTGATATAGGTACTAAAGTCTACGTAGGAGTCTGGCGTAGATGCGGGACCAAAGGGCATATAGCTGCCTCATGTCTTCATGGACCACATCCTGCTGGCGCCTCTTTATGCCCGAGACTTTTCTTTCTTCATCAAAGAGGCTCGTACGCTTCAACTAGTCAAAGTAAATCACCCTGCGCAACCATAAAAAATCGTGTAAGCATGTGTCCATGCCGGCCGACATATGCCGGCCGATTGACTATAAAACATATGTTACTGCAGTTAGAGGTATAACTACCTCTGAAGATGGAAACCCATCAGTTAGTTTGCCTAGGCCCAGGAACCCACTGAAGAAGAAACGAATGCCGCGTCAACAATGAGCTGTGACGCGTTGGAGGTCTCGAGTTATCTTACCACGGCGCCGGGTCAACACCAAAATTAACAAAACGTTCATAGACATATTGTCACTGTCTGGTCTTTTAGCTAGTTAAGGCGATCGAAACAATTTCTGAGGTTCTTCAGCCACTGCTTGCTTTACTACCGCTTGTCGAGAAGCTTGAACACGCCTCATCATAACAGAAGATCCCACATAACTGCCACCCGGAAGCTGTTCAACCCAAACATGACGACACTGCCGGCAAAATCTAACACCGCAGACGCTAAGCCTATCCTGAAAGTTTCCTGCCCGGTGTAAGGCCTACTATATACCAGGGGTGGCCTACACCAGATACACCAGACTCGCATCACCATGCCGATCCCTTAATTAAAAACGCCTTGATCAGACTCCAATAAATTAGTAAAAACTTTTAATTTACTACGTATCATACTAAAATATGTTACACATTACTTGGCCATGACCCTTACTAAGCTGCTCGTTGATAGTATGATGATAGTAAGAGCTGCTTGATGAAGATGATGTACAATATATCACGTGTACGAGGATCTACGTTGTTACATGTTAAAAAATTATTTTCCAAAAATATTATAAATGATCAAAGAAGCAAAAGCTACCACAGCAACAAAACTCATATTACCTATAACACATATCAGCATGAAGATAGTTATGGATAACTTCCGAATGAAGGATTCCCCCCCCCCCCCCTATGACATATTATGTGCGACTCTTGGCACAACCACTCACTTGAACTGTAAAAACGTAGACAATGTTAAATTGTAATTCATAAAGAGGACTCCAGGCCCTTACGCAACGCATTGACCACACTGGAGAGCACGTTTAGAGGAATTTAGAGTATTTTACAGACAGTCCAGCAATCAATAGCAACCTATGAAATAAAGGTTTGCAACGTAGCGCATTCAGCCTTCCAGCTCTACAGAGTATGCGTCCTAGCATTCTTTTTTACGTGTCTGCTCCTGATATAAGGAAATGTACTTTTTTCCTGTTTTGTCCAATATAATATTTGGGCAATCACTATCCCGGGCAATCGGGCAGCACTATGCCCCACATAACCTACATTGGTTAAACAGCTTATGTTTCTGTCAAGAATTTCACCTACGTATTTGCTCTGCTTGCTTATCATGTGGCCGTCCATACGAATATTCAGTTCCCATAGTTTTTCATAATAAGCAAGGACGCCTCGCTCTTTCGTGGGTAGTTTAACCCTATCTGTTAATTAACCCTAATGAGGTCTTGGCCGGAGCGTAGAACTTCCGTCGGCAAAACTGAGTTTACTTAGACCAGTAATGCTTTCAATAACAGCTTGGCCTGGCCATCTCTTTGTTTTGACACGGAATAGAGCGGACAGGTGATACAATTTTGTATACAAGGACTGCGACAGCTAGGGTAACAAATACGTTGTCCTGCCGGCTACGTTGGATCTAACATATCTTACGTTACACGGTGGTTGTCCTCTGTGCTAACCGATCAGTTATCTGAAGCGGGAAACTTCAACGCGATTCAGGACTATCTTGTTCATTGGGTCGGTTATGGAGCACGTACGTGTGTCCCCGGATCTATTAGCGCTAGGGATCAGAGTCGCAAATACCGCAAAACTGGACGGCCTTAAGTGACGTAACGAAGTGGGTAAATAGAGATTACTTATAGGCAGTTCTCGAAATATCGGAGGCCAGTTTGCTACACGCAATTGACCATCTTGACCTTCACCTGGAAGAGCCACGTGTCGCGACCGCGGAGTGATACGGTATCTGGCTGTCCAGGTCTTAGCTAGCATCTGGAATAAAATGCAAGCAGCTATAAAAGAAACAGCTGTCCCGAGTTCTAAGAAGCACACCAAATACATTAAAGAAGTTGGCGAAGAAGCAGAGGTTGCCCGATTTCACAGAACTTGTATTGCGGCTTTGAGTTAAGCACTATGAATTTGTAGGGAAAATCACGCTATGTATACAGCAGTATACATAGCGTATGCATAGCACAGGGAGGGCGGCAAGAGACCTGACGGGCTGAGCTTAACTTTGTTCGAGAGCGGATGCATGCTGGTTTGGGACGCGACAGTTACTGACTCATTAGCCCCTTCAATGGTCAGTGCTGGCGCGGCCCGGGCTAGTCATGCTTCGGCTCTCGCCGAGGCAGGCAAGGTTAAAAAGTACCAGAACATTGGGTACCCGTTTTACCCCCTTGCCTTCGAGACTCTTGACGGGCCCGGTCCGTCCACTCGCAGTTTGCTACAAAAGGTCGGGAAACGGCTGATTCTAGCCAGCGGAGACAAACGAGCGGGTGATTTCCTCAGACAGCGTCTGTGGGTGGATGTGCAACGGGGCAATGCGGCCTCGGTTCGGGGCACACTCCAAAAATTGCTGGTCCCTACACTGGACGAATGATTGATTACATTGAATAAATGAATATACTATACAGCAGTTTTAATAGTCTTTAATATGATAGTGCCATGCCTGTCAAAGAAATGCCTAGCACCTCCGAGCCTGGTCGGGTGGAGTGCAATCCGGGGTTAAGTGGGTTTGTGAGTTCAAGACAAGCAACTGCTTATTGTCAGTGATGCATATGCATCATGTACTTCTCGAAATGTCCCAAACCAATAAAAAGTGTAAAGGGATCAACTGATGCCATGGGACTAGCTTATTAGAAAGAGCGCAGAACTGTTCTAAGAGCTGGTCAGTGACAGGCCAGAGAGATCAGAACGCCTTAACAGGATAACATCAGGAGTAGAGAAACAGGAGAAACAATTTATGCTGGATCTCAAACATTCGTCGGAAGGAGACTTGGGGAGGTAACTTATCGCCTCACGCTGAGGTAATGCGGGTGCCTGCAGAAAGTTGGTAAGGCTTCAAGAATTACCTTTGCCCTGTTATTAGTTTATACGTCCACGGTGAGGGAAAACGTCGTTACGTCATACGCTAAGACACCCGTAGAGCAAAAACAGCTAAAACATCGGTTCACCAGATACCCACGGTGAGCTGGATAAGAATATATGAATAAACTGAATGGCAATTACCAACACTATCCCCCCTTGCAGTCATAAAGAGCAGGAAGAAACGAGGCGCACGCAATTGTGTTTTTATTGGTAGTTCGGTAAACCAACTTTGAGGGTCTCAAGTTTCCCACCATACAAGTTTTGGAGTTGCTCATGCCTACAGGCATCTTGCAGAAACTTCTAATGAAGTTTGTTCCGTGCTCGAACGCGGGTGCTAGCTGCTTATACACAGGGGAATTGCTAAATTATTCCTTGTTTCTCCCTTAACATATAGCACTTTATTTTAGTCCGTATAAGCAGTATCAATTTAAGGCGTAGACCACCCGTAAGCGTTCGGATTAGCGGATCCGGATCACACTCTTTCGTATTCAGCACGACAATCGTTATGGTTGCTATATATATATATATATATATATATATATATATATATATATATACTACGCCAGTTACTAGTGAAATAGCTTATAGTAGTTAATCTACCTATAATTTAGTGGGTCAATCCGAAGGTACTTTCGTTAGCAAACTCTACTATGCCTAGCGGATTACAGTAGAGGCGAACGTGTGCCGTCAGGGTCGTCCGCTACAGCGCTGCCTTTTTTTTTGAGTACAGCAAACATGGCACGGTGGGTACAGATAGAATCGTGTCTCTCGTAGAGTCTAATAAATCTTATACAGGTCACGAGATCGCTCGCACATATGGTGAACGCATTGCATATATCTGTTTATTCGCACCTAACTGGTCGCATATATATATATATATATATATATATATATATAGTCATCTGTATTGACATTCTAACTGACCGTTGTATCATTTAATCTTTTTAATCATTTAAGCATATGGTAGTATATATGACCCTGTACGTTCGTGCATATTTTAACTAACGATTGGAATGTGTGTGCTGGTATGCAGAGGCGTTGCTAGCCTCTGGACTTTTGTGGCATCTTTTTGTTTGGGCAGGGAGCGAGATGAAAGAACAGTAAGCAACAGAATCCAAACAGAAGGAATGCCAAACCAGAATGAGTTAGCTCATGCAGAATCAGATGTGACAAATTTCAGTCCAACGGAATTGTCAGGTAACAATCCGGTGTAACAATGGAAACATCTATTAGCTGACATACTTGTTTTATCTCTCTTCGGTTTTGGCTTTGTATGGAGCAGAATCGCTTCGCTTGGCGCGGACGACCCGTACGTACCGCTGCTCCCGGCCCAGCTCAACTTCAAGCCACCGCTACCTCCCAGCGGCTCATGACCTGGGATTTGCTTCGGGCAAATATTTACTTAGCTGTCATTACACGAGTCGATTCTAAACGTCTTTTACGCTCGTGCTTCCTTACTTACTGAATGAGAGAGGTTTCAGCGCATCAACCCGGCACAGCAACAGCAACAAACACGATAATCTAAGCCGCCGAATTATGCTCACAAAGTTATATATATATATATTTATTTTTTAACATTTTCTGTAAGGCTATTGCCCGTGTACGACTTTTTCATGTTATGGCTAATTTTAATCCACTTCGGCATTACCTTGTCTAAATTGGAAACCATGCAAACCAGTTTAAATGTGACCGGGGTGGGTCTCGAACCCAGTCTTCCCGAATGCAAGGCAAATGCTTTGCCACTAAGCCATCTTGCTCGGTTTATATATATATATATATATACTCTTTCAGTCTTTGATACTGGCGCATTGTCGCTAAAACGCTTTTGTCTCCACGCTTGTCACTCTGGTCATCATACGCATAGGAACTCTTACGTGTTACCCGGAGTTCAGTAAGAACATAAAACAAAACAAAGGATAGTCTAGAGTTAATCCACGACCTGCTTAAAAATGTTGGTTTTTTTTTATTCTAGCTCTACGGACGCAAAGGGAACCGCTGTTTGAGCGCTCTCATTTTAAGCGCACGATCATATAAGATATGTACTCACACGAGTATATGGAGAACGTTCGAACAATAGTCTCGTTAATCGTTTTTACGCTACGACGACATTTCAGACGCTCGAAATTGGCTTAGATGTCTTTGGCGTGAACGTCTATAGTTCATGCACTCTCCATCGTCGTTCCGCTTTCGTTACTGAAAAAATATAGGCTTCCTCTAACAGAAGTATATAGAAGCCGAGCAATGACAACCACGTTCACGAAGAACAACCAGCAAGGCCGGGGCTCAAACAGAGGCCGCGCTATCACGCCGGATCAGCTCGGAAGCCCAATTGGCGAAGTTTAGCAGCTTCTGATGGCCATCCATAGGCTTGAGCTTTTGCGTCAGCTGAACCTTATATATAGATAGACAACGCTAGAGCAGACCTCAAAATACACTAGCGTGCGATCCAGTTGTTGGGCACATCGGCAAATCGATGTTTTCGGACATTGTTCCACATTGTCGGTCAGAGCGGCGCTATTGTCAGCCAAACGAGTGTTTTATGGTCTTCCACGGCTTGGCACGTGACGGAAAAGTCACACATGACCGATTCAGTGCATGATGATGAGTGATTTTGTCCGTATAGAGTTTCCCATTCCACCATAAATTTTACTATCTCTTTCACGCGTTCTTCCGTTGCGCAAAAATCTGTGGACTTAGACTTGACAGCACAACTCCACGATCTACTTACGAAGAAAGCAGATTGCGGTGAGAGCAGAGCTGAGCGCACGAACCTTTGAGAGATGCCAGCTGATTACTCGGACAGCCTACACTAGTCTACAAGATTAGTCCCATCTTGGATCGGATAATATCAGGTCGACGGGTATAAAGATATATATATATATATATATATATATAGAGAGAGAGAGAGAGAGATACTTATGGTTGTTGAGACAAAGAGCCTTAGAAAGGAAAACGAAAGAATACCGAGAAAAAAAAATGCAACGAACATACTAAAAAATGCTTCGCGTATTAGCTTAGAATAAAATTTCTAAATTTTACTCTAAATAATTAAATTCTGCATTTTTGAGGCCAACCTAAAGGCGTCATATGCACATCGGTTAAGACTACTGAATAATGAAGGAAATCAGATGAGAATACGGGACTGTAAGAGGGAGCTTGCAAAGTAATTTCGATGTAGGCTGATGATGTTTGATTCGGACCAATGTGAGCACAATGCAGAATCCTGCATGATTTAATTTGACGATTTAAAATTTGACTGATGCAGATGAAGAATACAGAATAGTAGGAAAAAACTACAATATGTATTATCAAATAAAATATGG
Source organism: Dermanyssus gallinae (assembly GCA_003439945.1). Classification (NCBI taxonomy): domain Eukaryota; kingdom Metazoa; phylum Arthropoda; class Arachnida; order Mesostigmata; family Dermanyssidae; genus Dermanyssus; species Dermanyssus gallinae. The sequence continues at coordinate 119,734 of QVRM01006121.1, forward strand.
CATTGAAATATATTGTAATATATTACCTGTAACAAAGCACGCCAATAAGACGACCAATACTAGAGTGAAATTAGAATGCAAACTTTAAATGTAAAACCTATGTATATGATAACGTCTGGCTGAAACAACAAATGCTCTAGTGGATAGTGGCAGGTGTGTGATGCAGAAGAAGAATAATAGAATCTGTGAGTCACATCTGGGTACTGAATTGGTATGAACAAATCAGGCCGAACATTGTATGGCCCTTATAAGGTGAAACGACTTGTAGACTGGTATCAGTTCTCACAGAACACAGAATAGAAGAGTATGATATAAAGTCATAATGATATGTTAAGATATACAAACACTATTTAGGACTTCTTTTTATGAACAAAGACATCTAGATTCGTGCTTTCAGCTAGCTACCACTACATTTGATAAACAAAAATATTGACGACTATACAAAGAAGCCGAATGTATGTGTTACTTTTAAATATCACATTACGAAGTTCGCACACATTGTAGCTACCATGTTCCTGGTACAGCAACAACGAACGAATGCAAGCCTTGTTTCTGGGTCGAGGTGTCAACGCTAGTCCTTCTAAGTCGATAACTGTCAAGTGATCCTACAATTGTGCCCTGGAGACGCATGCAGACGCATAAAAAGCGGATCGACTAGCTATTTAGAACTGCACCAAATCGAACGGCCTTAGACAAGATACAACAACTGACAATCTGGCCGACTAAAGGCTCAAAGGTCCCAACAGATGACCGTCCCCGCCAGCGTAACTTGCACGAACAAGCACCACACCGCGACGTCTTGGCTTTTACGTCGACATGCATGAGAAGAACCTACACGGAATCACACCAACAAAGCCAGACCAAAGTGACGACAGGTGGCGTACACAAAGATATAGGGATATAGATAAGGAGGGATCACACAACGAAAGCGACCACCACCGCCACGAAAAACCGGATGACACATCAGAGGGTAGTAAAAGACGAAGAAGCTCATACCTGAGCGACCACGGCAAAGAGCACTGTCCGCGGGCCGTATTGATCTCACACATAACGAGTTTGGTATGCACCACAACTGCCGCGCTCGGGACTAGCTAAAGACAAAAGACTCCGAATTGATTAATCTGATACAATGCTGGTCAATGGAGTACTCCGCTAAATGCTCTACAAGTTGAATGCGGCCACAACAACAACAACAACAAACTTGTTACGAACACGACCAAATACCTAGAGGCCAACACAATAATACCTTCATGTATTCTTTAGCAAGCAGAAGCATTTCGTTCCATATTGGAAAGTTGTAGAGTAAACGGGTGGTTTGCGCAATATGACATAATGTTTCTCATCGAAACATTTGTAACAGACATAGCAGACATTGTGCTACACAAACACAAGGTCTACCGTAGTGAAACTAAAATAGAGCACGTAGTCCCAAAGCTAACAGCGCTGTTAAAGCATACCGCTTTTGATGGCGTATACGTAGATACTGCCTCCTGGAAGGTATGCGATATTATTTTGACATTAAATGTCGAATATTCAACCTAATGGGAAGCATTTTTACTGATAACTACATTGCAATCAGAAACGGGTCTCACTGTACGGCCCAGGAGGTTAAACAAACCATTGGGCTAGCACAAGGCGACACGACAAGCCCTTTCGTACTCATCTTCTATATCACAAGGTTACGCCAAATACTTCGGAATGCTAGAGCATGTATTCTACGCTGACGATCTTATCATAATGCCCAAGTCAAGACCACACCTACTGTTTTATCTAAATGTAATGAACCAATTGTGCACGCAGTATAAGCTAAAAAAATAATGTAGGCAAGACAAAAATTCTTCGATTTTGCCGAGGTGGTCAATACGCCAGTCTTGACTATAACATTAGGGTAAATAACCAAAATATTTAGTTAGTAAGTCAATTTTGCTATCTCGGTGAAACCTTGATCCCCGGCCTATCTTTTACACAGCAGACAGAGAACCAGCGTGCAAAAGCAATTGCGGCCATGACGCTACTCGAAGATTTTACACAGATTGACACTATTACTGGAATGCATTTTATCAAGATAAAATAGTTGCGGTCCATTGCACCAAAACCAACCTTACACAACATGTAAGAGATAGACAACGAAAGCAAATCTTGTGAAGTATATGCTCGGATTGCCGCTTAAAGCATCGACAACTTTGGCGCTGGAACTATGCCAAGAGCGAAGCCTTGTGGAAGACCTTATCCTGAACCAATACGATTTCAGCGCGCTGGTCGTAGAGCAATATCGCGTCTACAGAGAGCAGCGTGATTTGAATTTTGCCATAAAGAGGTTCACTGACGGTCCTGCATTTACGACAGACAGTTGAAAGCAAGGAATGCAAGCAAACTTTTAAATGTGCCTTTGATTAATACCTTGTAAAATCAATGCAGTAGCGACTTTATTTGCTTCTTAGCGACCTCGTTCAGTGGTGGCGGTAACAGCGACTTTGTTATTCGTATTTAAAATTCGACCAAGCATAATAGTTATAAATAGCCTCAACTTCAAGTTATCTCCCTAATTGTTTTATTATCACGTTCAATAAGGAGTGGAAAAGTAAACATATCTGTTGACTATAAAGTCACGTTAACAAATCTCCACAGACATAGCGTGCGTATATAATTGTCAAACACAGTATACCGAACTTTGAGAACTAGTGCATAGGTTACTATACTATAAAAAGTCGTTATCCGCAAGAGGCTTGTTCCGGTCCCTACAAAAAAAGACCTTGTGTCAAACTTTAGTGCGTCTATAAATATATGTATATATATACCAATTTATGGTGAAATAAACATATATATATATATATGCGACTAATAAAGAGAATGGGGCCACTGAAGGCCTGTTGTAAGTATCCGTTGACACTTTGCAGAGGCAGATTGGATAGAAGAGCGGCCACAGAAGCCACTAAATACCTAGACAGCGGACAATTGTAAAACAAATTAGGGAAAGTCCGTACGGTGCTCTGAATTGTTGTCACTCCCAAGCCGCCTCATGTGCTTCAAACATTTCAACATGCTCGTCTCATAGGAACCTGAATACTAGACTAACCTGATTTCTGTGACTCCTATGTGGCGCATGTTGTTACACTAGTATCAACAGCTCGTAGGCAACTATTGCAAAGCATCAGCACCCTTCTGCTGCTTGGGTAGCATCAGTGAAAACTTGCCAATTCTGCGATGCGCAGACATGGCCATCTTGTCCTTCCATCCTTGTTCCCTCAGCCAGGAAGAAGGACGCACTGGTGTACGCGCTGCGGGAGGCGACGACGCGAGAAGCTACCATCTTGCAGTTCGTACTGTGTCTATACACTTGATATAAGGTATCACGCGCCAAGACACGAAACAGAAATAGTACGTGAAGAAAATTCCTGGTTAGTGGTTCTGTATCAAACGACATGCTGACATTCGACGTAGCTGTAACAGGATTTATGTTTCCAGATGAAAGGGCGACTCTAAATGTTCAACTTGATCGCCGGGGGGTGGAGCTCAGCGGTCCAACATTCTCTCTCAAAGACGGCACCTTGGAAAAGTAATATGAAATTCGAAGCTTATAATCCATATTGGATACGTGATCGTTCCTGCCGGGGAATGTGACCTATTTGGTCCGTTGCAGCTGCAGATTAATGTTTACGGTTCGTCTACGAACCGTAGAGACACTTCTGTAATCAACTCGTTGAAGTAGCCGTTTCCATAGGTTCATTACGTCTAATTATCACAAGTCTACAAAAAAAGGGTTGCACTTTGCTAAGGTTTACCGAAAAAATAGGCACGTTCCACTAGACGACAGGTGACGCTGAAAAAAGAAAGCTTGATTACCTTGCTTTCTCTAATCCGGTCAGGCGACCTTACGTGATATTACACGAGCCCATACTCCGTGCATTTCTCTTTATTAAAAAAAAATAGTCTACGTCTCGTCGCAAACATGCATATGACGCGCGCATGTTCAATATACTTCCCTGTAATACAGGTAGTTCAATAAGTTCTTAGAATGAAAACCAAGAATTTTCCAAATCTTGTTTTTAATTTTTTCTTATTCGATATACTCCCCGAGAAGCTCAATACACTTTTCCCACCGAGATTTCAGAGCATTTATACCTCTTGAGTAGAATTCCGCGTCTTTAGACTGAAAATAGGCATTGACAGCAGCCTTAACCTCTTCATTGCTGGAAAAACGCTTTCCACCGAGACTATTGTTCAAATGTCCGAAGAGGAAATAATCAGAGGGGGCCAGGTCTGGAGAATAGGAAGGTTGTTCAATAAGTTCGAACCTCAGTTGGGCCAGTTTTGCCGTTGCTTGCCGCGACTTGTGTGCGGGAGCATTGTCCTGGTGAAACAGGACAACCTTCTTCTGCAAAGCGGGCCGTTTCACGATGAGTTCTTGCTTCAGGCAGTCCACCAGTCTTGCATAATATTCTCCCGTGATCGTTTTACCGCTCTCAAGGTAGTCGACCAGAATTATTCCACGTTGGTCCCAAAAAACCGTAGCCATCATCTTTCCGGCCGATGCCGTTGTCCGCACTCTCTTCGGAGGTTCTTCACCAGGTGCACACGATTGGCGAGATGCTTCTTGGGTCTCGGAAGTGAAGTGATGGACCTAGCTTTCATCGACGGTCACGAATCTGCGCCAAAAATCTGACGGATTTTTCGACATCTTGGCCAAATTTCGCTGTGAAGCGGAAACACGCGCGTCTTTTTGGCCTTGGTTGAGCAAATGCGGCACCCATTTTGCTCTGAGCTTTTTATCTTCAAGTTTTCGTGCAGGATGAAATGCACACTACCCAAACTGATCCCCAAGGCCTCCGCTATCTCCCTAATGTTCACTCGCTTATCTGCGGCAACGATTTCCGCACTTTTTCCTCATCAGTTGCCGTTTTTGGGCGTCCTGAACGTAGTTCATCCTCGGTGCTCCTGCGACCTCTTTTTAACTCATTAATCCAGTTGGAAACAGTGGCAAAACATGGCGCAGAGTCACCGTACACCTCGTCTAACTCAGTTTTCCCTTGGGTCGCATTCCAACCTTTGAAATAAAAATGCTTGATAACCACTCGAAACTCTTTTTTCTCCATTTTTCAAAATGACGCCGATACGTTGCACGGGAAAAGCGATCAAACGAAATCGCAACGGCCAATCACCATAATATTTTGACTGCTAGCATTCGAAAAGTTGCCGTTTCCAATAGCGGTGAAAGCGCGCCAAAATTCGAATTCTGAAAAGCTCATTTTAAGAACTTGTTGAACTACCTGTATTATGCAGCAGTTAATTTTGTGTCTCCTGTCGCCTGTCGGAATGAGGAACCCTACCTGCAAAGGAAAGTGAGCTTTTCAGACTTAAGTGTGCTGCATAATTTACTTAGGACTGCATAATTTATTCTCATCAGGGTAAACCGGACGAATAGGCTGAGGATAGACAGGTGGAGATCTGGACTGGGGAGATCTAAATCTTATAATGCATATACATACATACACACGTTCCTTTCGGAGCGATTTTCCGATTTGCAGGTTCATCTATCACATACACCGAAATATAATTGATCAATTGGTGCTCGGTGCTTAATAGAGATAGTGCTTATTTAAAATGCTCTAGGACACATTATCGCGGTATCTTAAATCAGTGATTAGGTGTTGTGAAGGTGCATGTTTAGTGCCAAGGCTAAATTTGGCCTTGCAATCGCCTTGCAGGCTAGTAATGTTTACATGACGCCGGTAAAAATTGTGTGATAGTAGTTGATTTTTGTCCACAGTGTTTACGACGAACGTGTGCTTGAAAATGTTTGTACAAGCACAAAGTAATAATAATTGGGCCTGTTGTAGAAACGTTTAATATTATTGTACAATATATTATGTATTCACTAAATAATAATAATTGTCATACGATTTTTACAGTATCGGGCACTAATTGAAGACCACTTTAAGCATGCTTAAAAAGTTTAAGCTGTTGGAATTAATAGTCAAATAGCAATTAAGATGATTTGTATAATTAAAAAAAAAAAACTGTTTTAAAGGCGGTTTTCTTTATACATAAGTCGATAATTTGCGTTTTCTGTGATGTAAGCCCGGCGACGGTGCACTAATAAGGTGTGTATTCCGTTTGCGCAAATCTGAAATATCAACACACTTTAAAATTATAAGGGGACATTGCAGTTATGATTCCGCAGACGCCTAAGGCTTCTAAAAGAGCCATGCAATCATGTTCTAGAAGTGTACTTTATGCTTGTAACTTACCCCCTTTTAAGATACCTGAAAAGTTTTAATGAGGTTCGCAGGGTGTCTCTAGGTGGTTTCATGCGTGTGGGTGAAAGTTTCTTATCGTCTCGACTGTTACCAGCTCAAATCTGCAAGCTCGGATTATTTGCGCTGTTTAAGAGCGTCGATCGAGTATTGCCTGTTGTTGCGCCGGCTTTAATTATATGTAATTGGTAATGAATATACTCGTATATATATATATATATATATATATATATATATATATATATAAAGTTTATCCTATTTCGTGGCTTGGCCACACCCACAACAATTGTATGAACTGTAAGGATAACAATGGCGCTAAACGCAAAGTTCCATAACAACAACAGCAGAAGCAGCAGCAATAGCAACAACGCTAACAACAGCAACAATATATCAGTTCTCACATCTGATCTGCACGGCTGTAGTGCCGTAGCGGCTGCCGCAATAAAGCAATATCAATCAGGCTCACGTTCGAGCAGTTTGAAAGGCATTCATTCCGCGAAGAGCGATGGTGACGACGAAGCCATATGCATAGGAAACGCACGCCAGGGGGGCAACTGTATCGCGAAGACAAAACCACGGCTCGCTACCTTTTATCATACATACAGGTACATACATACACACCGGTCATGAAGAGCTTGTATATTACCTGCATACCTATACCGTATGCACGAGCCGTGACGGTCAATCTGCAGCAAGTTGCCGTACCCGCGGCGTATTGGCGTTGATTTCTCAGCGCAAGGGACCCTTTGGTTGGCCATCGAGAGAAAGAGAGACTTTAGCTAGAGGCCTTAGCTTAGCCTCTAGTCGTAATCTGTAGAACCTTGCATAGGCAGGCGAAGCGGCTGGACGAGAGAGAGACGGAGACGGAACAATATTAGACAGCAGATAAAGAGCAAACTTCAAGAGAGAGATAGAGAGAGAGAGAGAGGGGGGGGGTAGAGAGACAAAAAAAGAAAAGAATACAAGTGAGGAAAGTAACAGAGTGAGGCATGAAGGAGCGGCAAAGCGTGCACACGCTTACCTCCGACTGACTGGACACCTCACACGGCACAACACAGGGTCTGCTTGCGAAGGGGGGGGGGGGGGAGCGAGGTCGTAGTGGTGCGTGATGAGCTCCGAAGCGCGCACACTCTAACTTCTTTGGCTGCTAAGCTGTTTCTTCGCCGCGCCGGTGTTCGACCAATCGTTTGTTGACTGGTAGGCCTTGGCGTCGCTAATTAGTCTCTTCTCTCTCTCACGTTTTGCCTCTCATAGGCTTTCTCTCTCGTTTCGCCTCTCTCTCGCCCTCTCCCCCTCGCGCGCGCTCTCTCTCTCTCTCGGGTTCTCTGGCTCTGGATATTGATGTGAAGTGCGGCCCTGACCCAGTGGCACCGCCAGTCGCCACTTTGCCTCCATAGTGAGTGGGCGTACTCTAGCTACCAGCTAGACAGACGTCTACTTAGACCTCTCTACTGATGCACCCACCACCTCGAGCACCCATTACTCCGTCTCACCTACGCGTCCCACCTCTTGCACGCACACCTCCTACACTACTCGGCGGGGGGGGGGGGGGAAAGATCCCGCACCATGTAGCGGTCTACAGGTGCGGCATGGCCTCAGCTACAGTTTTAGCCGGCAAACAAACGGCTTGCTCGTAGGCCAGCCTACAGTACGCCGCCCAATAAAGACTACCCTACGTACGCACTCTCCGTACCGTTGTCCTGGTGCAGCCCTCAGTCAGATGTTACGGTCGCTGTGCGGCGGTCCGATCACTCCGGCTGGAGGAGGAAGCCCGTCTAAGTCAGATATGATGAGGACGTAATGGCTTTCTGCCTAATGGTTGGATGGGTAGATGAAGTGATGGCCATCTACAGGCTCATTGCTGACCAGCGAGGCAACAACGACCTCGACAATAAGAAAAATAGAGTGCACTAGTATTTCGTATACTAGAATTTCGTATGATGATGTATCAGCAAGCATGTAGAATGATGTCTGGGTGTGTGTGTGTGTATGTGTGTGCTTAGAACACTCTCGTCTACCCTAACGTAATGGTCACCGCTTTCCTACCGAGATGAGTCGAATGGGCGGGGGGGGGGGAGAGAGGTAGATGATAAAATGAAAGATCGTCTAGAATCTATAAATATGCATAGGAATTCTAAATGTGCGCAAATGCGCACGCTGAGAATAACAGCATTATAAAATAGCTAATAGTTCACTTGTTTGGTAGGTCACATATGACTTGGGTTGCTCCTTAGAGTCAGATGTGACTGGGGTTGCTCCTTAGAGTCACATATGACTTGGGTTGCTCCTTAGAGTCACATATGACTTGGGTTGCTCCTTAAATAGGATGCGTCTTAGTAAATTTTACTCTAGTACTAAATGGCAACGCTTTCTCTCTCACGGTGTACGACCGTTTGAAACTTGGAAAACATTCACATAACTCAGACCCAGAATTCTATGGCATTTCCTCGAACGTCAGAGTACCTAACACGTCACGGTACTTTGCCGCCTGGTTAGGCTTTACATTTTAAGGGCATGATCACTCATATCATTTGAGTGATACGAAGGGCTTTACATATCCTGTCAGTGAACTGACCGCTGCCAGGGATCAAGTGTCATTCAGCATGTTCTATATACGACCTCTGTCTGGTAGCACAACGCAGTCTATCCTTAATCCTTAAGTTTTCCCTATTCACTATATATATATATATATATATATATATTTATATATAGCCATGATAACATCATGCTCATTATAAGCAGTCCACAAGTGGAAGGGCAACGCGTTGTGTAGATGCTAAGATTACAAGAGAGGTAATCCCATCCCATCCCCGTGGCGAGACAAAACTTTTGTTCCACCCGACCAAGAAGGAGCAAACGGGCGTCGAGCTACGACTCCTCCAACAGGCCGGGGTGAGTGGGTCGCGTATCGGCCGCGTTCGGGCTGCTGAGGACGCCTCATGATAATCCAGCGTCTGTTTGACTTGGGATACATCGCTATTCGCGCGCGTGCGGCGGACGGTTCGGCAACGGCCTCAGACAACAAACGGGGCGCAGACAGAACGTTCGTTGTAGCGGTGAGGCGGTGAACAGCGAGCTAATTTTGCCGTCGAGACCAACTTCGCGTGCGCGCAACCGCTCAGGTACACCGCATTATTTCCGTTCAGATGTAACCATAGGTTGATGTAACACGGTTGTGGTCGTCTCGGCAAAAATACAAAGTAGGAATCATAGCGTCTGTTGCTGTTGTTGGTGGTGGTATTGTTGTTGTTGTTGTTGCTGTTATTTTTGTTGTTGTTATTGTTGTTGTAATCATAGGTTGATGTAACACGGTTGTGGTCGTCTCGGTATAAATACAAAACAGGAATCATAGCGTCTGTTACTGTTGTTGTTATTGTTGTTGTTGTTATTGTCGTTGTTGTTGTTGCTCTTGTTGTTGTTGCTGTTGCTGTCGTTGTTGTTGCTGTTTCTGTCGTTGTTGTTGCTGTTGTTATTGTTGTTATACTTACCCCTTTTTGGCGTTGTAATCTCATAAATTCCCCAAATTAGGAAAAAAATCGCGAGTACGAGCGTGAGCATACATGAGCAGACTGGGCAAAGTCTGGCGCGCCTGTAACACTAATAGCCATTGTTGCCATGGCTCGCACGAGGTGGCTGGTAAGACGGACGGGCGGTTGCTTGCTGGCCATAATTAATTAGCTGGTAGACGACCAGGAGGTGTTAGTTAAAGCGAACGGTTCTTTTATTTTAACAAGCACCATCGCCGTAGCTCTCTCTCTCTCTCTCTCCTCGAAGCAACCCGAAGTAGACTCAAGCAATCAGCGATGGCTCTACCTTTCAACACCAAGTTGGCCATTAGGCGGGCCAACCGTGAGTCCTGTTGCAATCGAAGCAGGCGCAAGAACGGTGGCAGACTTCGTCACTTCAGGAAGTGGTGCACCTTAGAGCCGCAACGGAAATCGGCGCGTACCGCTCTTCCCGTCTTTGAAATAGAGATTGCGGCCGTCGCCTACCATAGTATCGAAGTTATCTGGCACAGGCTGATGTGGGAGGGCAGGGGGGGGGGGATTTGGCCACATTCTATAGGGTGGAAACAACGTCCAGGAGCCCCGTGTACTACTTACGACTCCACCTGAAATGAGCTAATATTTTTATAGGAGGACTAATTGGAAATTGGCGGTACACACACAGTGGAGCATAGCGTAGGAAACTTATTTGCATCTATGAAGCGGTAGTGTGGGGCTCCAACGCACTACAAGCCAGTCATGTCTCGCCCCCTCCCCCCATCGGGACAAGGGACTGCATACGCATCGTTCTAAACCGTTGAGGAAGAGGCTCTGCTTCTGGCAGGTTTGTTCCTTTGGGAGCCATAGAGACTCACTGTCGTCATGCGTAATATTCGTTATTATTAAAATGATGCACCTAAAAACCACCTGCGATGCGCTTCGCCTGCTTGGGTGGAAGTGGAGCAATTCCCTCATCTTCTTGTAGACGTCACTTAGTTTGTTGTGCCTCCCCCTTCCTCCTATTCTTGGCCGTCTCATTCGCCTTGCTAACAGGTAATTACTCTGGCGTATTTCGCCCTTCTTACGGTCTGGGTCCTCCTACGAACGGCGGCTATTCTATTCGTCTTTGAATCCTAGGAAATCGTTTCAGCGAAGAGCAACACCCAGTGCTGAATATCCGGTACGTTATAATCACCCCGAAATCTCCAACTGGCTACGCCAATATTCGACTAAAGAGTACTGGAACTACCCCCGACCCCCCATCACATTTGGCCCTACGGCCAGACGCTACTGACTCACAAAAGCCGAGCTTTTTATTGGAAATTTGTGTACTTCACTCTGTGCGTCCGGCCTCAATATTTCGCTGGCAAATAATCCATGCAACATCTCACATCAAGATGAAGAAGGTTATCTTCTCTGAGTATGCGATCTATTCACATCGTTCTGGTCTTAAGCGAAAGAATAGCCTAACACCTGAAAACGAGCCTACAATTTTTATAAATATTTTGTGTTACATTTAGCCAAGGAACTGAGACACATTTTTGAAGGAATTAACATCGACAGCGCAGTAGCCGGCCTTTTTAGACTCATTCTAATCGCCCCTGTCCACAAAAAGCGATCAAAAACAAGACGTTAGTACTGCTGAGTAAAAATGGCCTGTTTTGCAATGCTCTATACCATGCTGCATATTTGAGAAGAGTTTAGAGTTAACCACCTAAACAATTTGATAAGTTGAAAGCATTTACTTGACTCTACTTAGCGCTGCTTCAGCACCCATGTACACAGCTTTTGGAAATGACCCAGCACTGGGCTATGTTAATAAATGCTCGAACAACGTTTCACGTCGTCCATTTTGTTTAAAAAAGCGCACTCAACAAATATATAACTTATCTAATGCTGTGTAAATTGGAACATCTAGGTATCTACATTCGTGCAATACTATGGGTGAGGGCATTGTAAGCGACCGTCACTTTCAAGTAAACGTTGGTGATAAAGTAAGTCCGCTACGTCTTGCATTGCGTCTGGTACGCCTCAAGGTAGATGTTTATCCCTTCTCATGTATACGATTTGTATTTCATGTTTATTTTCACACCATCTTTATTTCATTCGTCACGCTACGACGTCGAGCTATTACCAATAACGGACCACAGTTATTGCTTGATTTGCCCCTTTCAGATTTTCGAAGTAAACTCTGATATCTCACTAACAGCGTGTCATAATTATCTCCGATATGCCTCGCTTGGGTTAACTACCTGCGCGCGGTAATTGCAACAAAATAGAAAGGGAGCACAGTGGGCGCGCAAACGGTCAATTTACTTGACTTCGCTTAGTGTATGAGGAACTTAGTTACAGTGGTAAGAAGTGAAGAACATCTAGTCCGTATGTAAATCATATTGTGGTCCTGCCGTACCTGCAGGCAGAGTTGCACCGGCAAAGGTCCCCCAAACTTTACATCACTGCACAAGCTTAAGCGTTTACTGTGAAACTTTTGAAGCTCGATCTATGGGGCTCCATTTCCTCAGCCAAAACAAATTGCTGCCATAGATGATGGCGGCTTTGATTGAGAAGCGTCAGTGGCTTCTATACTGTCTGGATATGGAACGCAACCAACAAAACCCAAGTTTTTCCTCATCCGGGCTCGTGTAATAAAAAATATAGCACGTGCATTGGCCCATTCGAGAGCCCATCTGCCAGTGTCGAGCGCTGCCACCTGCAGACGATAAGTGCTGCGCATTCGTCGCCTGCAGGTGGCAACGCTGTAGATTCCGGATAGACGAAGCGGCATCTGCTGATGCTGCTGCTAGCTTCCACAGTGGTCAAAAGCGCTCCGAAATTAGCCGTATTTTAGAACCTGCACTGGCTGCATGGAAGCACCACATTTTCTAAAAGCCAAAAACAATCTCTGCCACTTAGACAGGCGCTGGATGTCGTCTGGTGTAGTAGGGGGCGCTTTGTCTGAGCGGCGTGACGAAATGGCAAATACGAAGCGCTGCTACAACCTTTGGTTGGTGCAGCTGCTACTGCCACA